>CM029368.1:5261323-5383823 GCA_017165825.1 Hepsetus odoe
CTCTCTCTCTCTCTCTCTCTCTCTCTCTCTCACTCTCTCACTCTCTCACTCTCTCTGGCTAGACAGTAGGAATAAAGGAGGTTAGAGTGTGTTCTGCTGCCTCCCTCCCCCCGCCGGCAGTGTGTTGCGTGCTGAATTTCAGTGTGTAGAGAGTCGGGGCAGACAGAGCGTTGTGTGTGAAGTGGCAGGTGCTCCGTGCTATGCACCAGTGGCCACCAGAAAGGAAGTGGATTGTAAAGCACATGAGCAGAGCTACATCCTACTGCCGAGTCCGACTCAAATCAGTGGGAAAAAAACAACACAGCAACTGCCACTGCCATAGCAAAGCACTGTGTTAAAGTCTTAAGCATTCATGAAATGTTCTTAAATCTCACAGCCCTTTTTAGACCATGTCAGGTCCCTCCATACCGACTCCTGTTTACCAGCAGCTCAAAGCACATCTAGTGTATTCCTAACATTGTTGCCTTGTATGTAGTTTTTTAAATGTATGTCTTTTCTGCCGTTTTCATGATATTTCTGTCCTGCATTAGCACCATAACTAAATCTGTAAATGTTTGCCTTATAGTGGATGTCCTTATATATGAGGAACATTAGAATGCCCAAATATATATGTCCAATTCATAAATAAAATATATAATATATAAAGACAGTAATTCCTTTACTGCATGTATGATTATATGCACTTAAAAAATATAAACATCAATAAATCAATCAACATAAACGTCAATCTCTACCAGCTGACTATAATGACAGAGATCAGCTCAGTGGTGCAGAATCTCAGATGTGAATCTCACTTTAAGTGACTATAGCTGTAGTTTCTTGTCAGGTTAAAATGTTTTTTTCTTTATTAATGGTAAAGGTTTGGACATTCTCACAACATTGTCCATTGACAAGGTTCATTTGTGGAGCATGGAGCAGTTCTCTTAAAGCCGTGGGCGGAGTCTGGAGAAGTCAATTGGAGCAGTATATTGTAGGTTACAGGTTTAGTCCCATACAGTAGTTTGAGCTGCACACCCTCAGAGTGCTCAAGAATTACTGTGTTATTTTCACCACAGGTGAAAAAAACTTTCCCTGCTGTGAAGCAGAGGGGGAGCCCAGCTCACAAATTCATCCCTTTAAACACACACAAACACACACACCCACACACACACACACAAACACCTCAGTCCTAATGAGGGGCCAATGGGAGCAGCGCAAGGACACTAATTACGAGCCTGGTGGCTCCTGCCTCTGTAACTGGCAGTGAGCATCAAGGTCATTCCTGCTTACCAGCTAGAGCAGGAGGAGCCCATTCAGTCACTCAGTGATGGGAGATCTCTGGTCCACGGCTGGAGATGAAGGGAAACGACAAGTCATCTGTCCACTTGGCCCTGGGCCAAACCATGAGACATTTGTTGGCCTATTTACCCCTAGAAACACTCCAGCGTAACCACACTAGTATGCATGCATCTCATATTAACACTGTGACAATATTACAGCCACTTAAGTTCATGTGCCTTTGAGTGTGGGGCACTCAGAGAGGCTGATTTGACAGATTGGCTGTCATCAGTGACGGCGTGCTGGAGTAATGGTGTCACACATCACACTCAGGTTTTTTTTTTCTTTTTCCAGCAGACCAGCAACACTTCACTTGAAGTGGCCCTGGGAGAGTGGCTCTAAATTGCTGGCAGGGAAATTCATTTGCATTTTTAAGGGAAAAAGCAAATTTTTTCATGGCTGTGTGGCTATGAATAAATATGACTGCAGTGCTATTCTCACAGCTTGGCAAATGTGCCCAGAGGACCCTGAGTGGAGCCTGTCAATACTAATCAAAGATGAGTGTAGACAATGGTGGAAACTCTAGGGGCTACAATTCACCCTCTCAACAGAATTACACACCATACGCTGACCTTGTAGGGTCTGCCGTTCACGCAGTCAGAAATATAGATGTTATTTCAGCTCTAGCACACCAGATCTGGTTTTCACTCTTTTGCATTCATCTGCTTTGACATCAGTTCATTAAAGTGGCACGGTGGTTTGCACCGGACTGTTATGTACAATAATGTCAGTGCTTGCCTGAGAAGAATCCACCACCCCTAAATACTCAGCTCCAGCCACTATTTTTGAAGGACTAGAGGATGATAAGCAATGCATCAACAGTTGGCCTACAGTGTTTTTAAACCCTAGCAACCCTACAGTGTCTGATCCACTCATACTGGTGCTGGGAATGGTCCACCTTCCAGATAACGTCAGGTTAGTTGAGGGCCTGAGGTGTTTATTCTGTGACGGAGAGGGTAGAAGGGGTTGATAAATTGTGCAACAATGGCCAATTGACACTCAAGATACAGACGCTTCTAATAAACTTGCAGCTCAAATTTGTCTACAAACACAACAGACACACTGAGTCACTTTTTGCCCCAAACTCCACATAATATTTCTGTTTTATAGTCCATTGCTCGAGGCTCATTTCTTGTAATTTCATACAGAAGGATAGTGGAACCTGGGAAAAGAGCAAGTGGGTCGACTCAAGTTTCAAGTGTTTTGGTTACTCCCAATGGTGCTGTCGATATTGCACCATTAGGTTCAATCTGTCAGAGATACGTATCACCTACAGGGCCCAAAACCCCACCAACGTACCCTAGCATTTTCTGTTTACAGAGATTTTATAACAGTTTCAGCACTGTGGGGTGGTAAGTCAAATTTAAATTGCTGTGTAATAACATTAATTTTGATAATATTTAATTTGATACTTTGAAACATTATGCATTAAACAAAGTCCAAATTGTCTGTATATCTAAGAATTAAGCAATAATATAGTATGTAAATTTAGTAAGTAAGAAATTATGTGTGAACATGATATTGATGCAATTGTGTCAAAACCTCTTATCTCCAATTTTACCATTTTTCGCCTTCAAAAAAAAAAAAGACAAACTGTGTGTAAATGCATTTGCATAATATCCAGCATAATATCCAGAAATGGAGTAGTACATTACATGTAGCATCATCAAAATCAAACCCAAATTTCACGCATTCCTGGCACACATCTACACAAAATACACCTCTGTAAATATATTTACTGAATTTAACAAATTCAACTGACCCATGCAAAAGGTATGAAACATTTTAATTTTCAAAATGTAGAAATTGTCTATCAAAATATGCAGAGAAATATGATCTATGATCATTTTGTCCTTTGTAGAAGACGTGCCAGTTTGACTAGAGCCAGCAATCTGATCAAGTGTTGTGAGAGTTTTCCATGAAACTTAATAGCAGGGTAACTGTTCAATCACTTAAATGTGGTCTTGTCTTGCAGGTCAACAAACAATAATCTCAATCTTTTCACTTTGACCTTACATAGGTGTGTACCTTTCCTGATGATGTCTGGTGAATTAATCTAGACACACCTAGATTTCATTTGAGATTGAACATATCAATGAGCACTAACAGTAGGAAATGCCACCAGGGCACTGGTGGCCTAGTGTTTAGGAACTCGGCCCCAGGATCGGAAGGTCGCGGGTTCGAATCCTAGACAAATAGGTTGCACTGAGGTACCCTTGAGCCAGGCACCTTGAACCAGACACTTTTAATCGCTGCCCCCTGCTGCAGGGTGTCTATGGTTGAAATGCAGATGTTGAATTTCGCAGTGATTCACTGTGTGCTGTGCTGTGTTTTGCAATGACAAATAGTCTCTTTCACTTCACAAATTAATAAAACTAGTGTGTGTAAGTGATGAGGAAAACTGGACTGACTCCATTTCAAGAGACTGAAAAAATAAAATGAAAATGGAAAAGGTCTGAAAACTTTAGGCATCCACTATATCAAGTTGGTTTACCCACTTTTTCATAAACCACCCCAAGTATTTCTTTCCACTGGCACTGGTTAAAAACTATATTACTTCACATGAAGGTTCTCCTTATGAGTCTCTACCCCAACAAATGTCTATGTGTAAGCCTGCAAACATCCATGTATATGATTATGCATGGGCTTGAAGCCATTCATGAGCTGTCTGAGTTACTTCTGCTTTTCCTCCAATGATCTCCAGAGGACATTTTTACCCCCAGGGCTCTTTGTGGTTCACCAAGGTGATACACAGAGAAGGTTTAAAACCACACTCTGACAAGGTCTGCTTTACTTCCGAGGTAAACGTTCATAAATACGGATAATTATGCAATCATTAAAGATGGTTGCAAACAATATGAGTCAGGTTTTGTGAGTGTGCTGTCAGTGGAATGACTCAAAAACCTTTCCACTGGCTGTTTATAAATATGACTAAATATGAGCACTGTTTTGGCAGTCAAATTTATGAGACAGGCGAGCTCATGCTGCGCTCCTACTGTAATATGATTCCTCGCGGTGGAGCAGGATAGCGTCTGCAGGGGATTTGTGGGATCGGAGACATATTTGTCACAGACAAGTACTCTACCCTCCTCACCCTCACTCATACATTCACCCAGCTTGCCTGTGGCATCAGTAATAAGGAAGCTCAAGTTCTGTATGTGTGTGTGTGGGTGGGTAGGTGAGCGAATGCGTGTTTAAAAGAAAAAAAACGGAATGAATGAGTAAGGCCCTGAGGTCTTTTCCCAAGGTCACCTCTTTGTATTTTTGACTCGAAACTATCCCAGTCTTCATCATGATGAATAGAGAGACGTTTTAACCTCTTCACCCATGGAACTCTTAGCTGAATATGTTCATGTGTGTTCAGATCGGGAGATCTGGCTGCATATGAGGGGGTTGCATCCATTTCTAGAACTTTATATTTCGTTGTCTTGACCTCCTTGCCCTTGTGAGGAACAACAGTTTGCAAAGGTTCCCTTGAGGGAATCACCTTGATGGTCCAAAATCAACGGGGCAGCGGTGGCCTAGTGGTTAGGGAGTTGGCCCCGGATCAGAAGATCCCGGTGGGCTGCCCTGAGGTGCCCTTGAGCAAGGTGCTGTCCCTGTCGGTTCGCTCCTCCCTGGGATAGGCTGGCGACCTGTCCAGGGTGTGTCCCCGTCCTTCGCCCTGTGTGAGCTGGGATGGACTCCAGCACCCTCTGCGACCCTAATTAGGACAAGCGGCCCAGAAAATGACTGGCTTCATACCTTAAATTGGATTTTGTTCTGCTTGAAGGTTCAGGAGTAGAAAAAAACAAAAAACAAAAAAACAAAAACAAAAAACTTTGCCCTTCTGGAAACCTGGAGATGTACATAACAATAACAGTAACAAAACTTATAATGCCGAGGTTAAGAGTGGGACAGAACTATGATCAGAAGGTTGTGGGCATCAAATTAAAAGTACAGTAAAAGTCTGGCAATTTAAAAGTAAAATATGAAGAGATGATGGGTGGTTCAAGATTTTTGCACAGTCCTGTAGAATCAAAAATAATCTCTGATTTTCTGTTTTAAACAATGGGAGCAGCTCCTACTTCCATATATGAGCAGAAAACAACAAATCCCAATATAATGTATCAATAAATGAAGGTAACAAGTGGTGGTTGTGATAGATCTTTGAAATATCAAGATTATAGGAGAAGAAAAAAATGTTAACATTCATTTACTTTAATATAAAGAGGCTTTCTACCTAATAAATCTCTACAATTTTGGATTTGTCCTAACGGTCTGTTCTCTGTGAAATGTTCAAACAATAGAAAAAACATTTACAGCTTTAAAATTGGGATTAAAATAAAATAAATTAAGACACATCCGAGTAGTGCAACTATATAGTTGTTGGCCCATCTTTGAAATGGTCACTAAATACGAAATGTTAAGAGATAATGGAGCCTCTAAGACCCGGAGGGAGCATTTCTTGTTCTACCGCTGGTGGTAATGTGTAATTGGGGGAGCTCTATAGGTAGTCAGTGGAAGTGAGCATGACTAAATCCCTAAAAATAATAAAAAAGCATTATTTTCCCTCATGATTTAATATGAAAATGATATAAAAACTGGGTCACCCTGTAATTTAAACAGGAATATATGTTATAATGGCATGTTTTGTGGAATAAAAGGCCTTGGACCTTGATTTGTGATCAATGTTTCACACAGAGGTGACTGTAAATGTGTTTAGTGTTGCTGCTGTGCAGGTCAAAAGGTCAGCATCAGGTCATGCCAAGCTTGGGTTCTTCTTCTTCAAGTGCGAAGCAACATTTAGCTGGTCTCACTCTCTCCTTTTCTGTTCCTGTCTCACCCTGCCACTTTTTTGTTTCTGTCCTCTGAGCCTTGCTCTCTCACACATCACTGTCAGTGGTGATGAATGGAGGGAGCAGGTCGATTAACAGAGAGCAGGGTGAGGAACAGACACAAGCCCTCGTTTGGAGGATACCCCCTGGGACTCTGGGCGACCGCTCACAAAGATGAGGCCTTTTGACTGTTGATTTATGTTCGTTCCCCTACAAATGGGTCCCCTCGGACTCAAATGATTAAAGCCGCTATAAAGCACTTTCAAATAAATTGAACATCCATATTCATGTGTCTCAATTGAACATCTATATTTACAAGTACCTCCATTGATCTCTGAGAGCACCTGATTGCTTACATAAACCATCTTTTGCACCATGTGATGCAGAAACTAGATCATCCAGAACAGCCTGATTCCATTCCTGTCCTACAGTTAAATAAGAAAAGGGGCCAGCCAGAAATCTTTATTCCACGTTCTGTCATTAAAACAGGTGAATATATTCCAGGACTTTCATATGTTCAGAAGTTGTCATTGTAGAAGCAAAACCAAGTATCTATATACAGTACTGTGCAAAAGTTTTAGGCAGGTGTGAAAAAATGCTGTAAAGCAAAGAATGCTTTCAGAAATATAAATAATGATTGTTTATTTTGATCAATTTACAAAATGCAAAGTGAGCGGACAAAAGAAAAATCTAAATCAAATCAATATTTGGTGTTACTACCTTTTGCCTTCAAACCAGCATCAGTTCTTCTAGGTACACTTGCACACAGTCAGGGATTCTGTAGGATTATAGTCGGTGTCTGATCAACCAGTTTTACCAAACAGGTACTGATGATCATCAATGTCACACGGAGGAGAAACACAGTCATGTCTGGAACAACCGACCAGCCGAGTTCCTTCAAAAACTGTGTGCAAGCGTACCTAGAAGAACTGATGCTGTTTTGAAGGCAAAGGGTGGTCACACCAAATATTGATTTGGTTTAGAATTCTCTTTTGTTCATTCACTGCATTTTGTTGATTGATGAAAATAAATGATCAACACTTCCATTTCTGAAAGCATTCTATGTTTACAGCATTTTTTCACACCTGCCTAAAATTTTTGCACAGTACTGTATGTATTTTTTCTACATCATTTTAAAAAGCCTGTTGCTGTTGACATGGTGTCACAGTTAATTGGTTATCAGACCAATAGAAACAGTCCAAAGTGATTTCAAACAAATTACTGACTCATTAACTTAAATGGAACGTTTTCTTCTTTTGCTCAGTCACATTATTTGGAGATATGAGGTATTGTTCATCTTAATACAGAATGAAGTCACCTTCTCTCTTCACATTTATTACATCACCACTTTCTCAATATCAGCAAAAATCAACCTATTGATAAATGCAGCCCAATCTCTTACATTTTCATAAATATGCAGTATTTATATATAAGAGTAAGCCAAAAATTAAGAAAATACACTGTAAATGTTTCAAATATGAACTAATCTATATGACATTTTTTAAGCAAGATGTTTAGTGTGAAAAAAGGAGAAGAGCAGGAAAAGTTTGGGAATCCCAGGACATTCTCGTTCTGAGATCATTTTCACTCAGACCTTAATTAGGCTTCTAGGGCTATGACTTAAGGCTGGGAAAGGCAGGAGAGTAGAAATTAGCTCATACCTAGCACTGCTAATAAATTAAAGGGCTTGAAGATGACAGCTGTGTTTTGGGGTGCTTTCAGGTAAGTTTGTTATTCCAATGAGAAATGCTAGTTCACATTAATGGTGGCGGTCAATATAAGGACTGGAAAACCAAGAAAGAAAACTGTCAGTTGTTAGAAATAAAATTTAAAAACCCTGCAAAAGAGGTTCAGGATAATTTATCAGACACTAGAGTAACGGTGTACTATATTACTGTACAGAGAGTGCCAATATGAAAAAGGTGCTAACTTCATTAAAAGAACACCTCTTTAGCTGTTAATCACTGATTAGACTGATCAAGCTTTGGGCTTTTGTGGCAGCCAGTGGAACAGGGAACATTTCACTGGTTGAGGGAAGAATGGATTTAATTAATTACCTGCAAACTCTGAAGGCAAGCATCAGGCTGTCTGCTGAAGCTGAAAATAAAGAGTGTGGCTTAAACAGAATAATTATCCTAAACTCACTATGGACTTCCTCAAGAGAGGAAGGTTGAAGGTTCTGGCATGACCCTCTTTGTCCACTGGCCTAAGCATCATCAAAGATCTGTGGGGAGGCCTTAAAAGAGCAGTGCAAGCAAGGCAGCCCTAGAATCCACTGGCACCAGGAACCCACAGTACCCAAGATGCACCATTAAAAGGTGCTTTTCCATTTTAGGAACTTAGAAGCAAACCTACCAATGCTGTATGTATGCTGGCAAGGCCCTATTAACCAAAAGCATGAATATCTTCCTACAACTGTTGCGTCACTGCCATCTGATTGGTTGAAATGAGGAAACTGTGAAGCTGGAATGATAGAAATATTTTTGATAGGTTTGTAGTTTAAGTAATTGAAAATGTGATTCCTGGTGTCAGTGGAAGAGTCCCAAAAACTAACAATATCCATCCATCCATCCATCCATCCATCCATCTTCTGCCGCTTGTCCCAAACGGGGTCGCGGGGGAGTGCTGGGGTCCAAACCAGCGCACACAGGGCGAGGACGGGGGACACACGCTGGACAGGTCGCCAGCCCATCGCAGGGAGGAGCGTGACGGGGACGGCACCTTGCTCAAGGGTACCTCAGGGCAACCCACTGGGAAGGGGTTCAAACCCCCGATCCTCCAGTCACGTGGCTGATGCCCTAACCACTAGGCCACCACTGCCCCAATATAACATCACAAAAACAACAATCACAGCATTCTCCATGATGCTCTGCATTAAAGAGAACAGAGCCAGTGTTTAGGAAGCCGTTGTGCTGCAAAATGCTGTTACTGGGCAATAGAAGATGGCTGTTAAATTGCAGGGCATGGCTGTTAAATTGCATATCAGCATGGTGAGGCTCAGGCACAGCTCGCTTCCTGGTGCCACTGGAAAAGTATGTGTGTGTGTGTGTATGCATATACATCGCTTTCCCTAATGCTATTCTAAATATTCATGATAAACAAATATTCTGTGGCCATTAAAAATATTTCCCTGGTCGAGCATTCCCCCCCCCACCCCCAGCAAAGGCTTAGGACCTCTATCTATAAGTTTGTTGCAGTGGAAGATAATGGGAGCGCCAGTTCCATAAATAATGCAGGAGCGACAGTGCTTACTGAAAACTCTGCCCTGTCAGCACACCTCCTGCAACCTCCTCAGGGACTTCAAAAACTGTTTTAATCTCCCTTCCTCGTCCTGAGTCCCATCAGCCCCCCTTCATGCCCAAAAGAGAGGAGGAGAGAATGGGAGAGAGAGAGAGAGAGACAGGGAGAGAGAGAAAGAGAGAGAAAGAGAGAGAGAAAGAGAGAAAGAGAGGTAATCCTCAGAAGGAATAAATAAGTCACTTTCACTACAGCTCTCAGTGTGAATGCATCCATCAGAATGAGGGTTTGTTGTGTATTCATGTTTGTGTGTGTGTGTGTGTGTGTGTGTGTGTGTGTGTGTGTGTGTGTGTGTGTGTGTGTGTGTGTGTGTGTGTGTGTGTGTGTGAGTGTGTGCATGTGTGTGTGTGTGTGTGTATGCACATGTGTAAAGTCTACACACTCTGGCTGTTCATGTCCACAGTCCACACTGGTAGAGTTCAAAGGAGAGTATGTAATGCTTTCCTCTTTGAAGGTCTGAATGTCAAAGAATGGAGATTTCTATTCAACTGACCACTATCATTATGCACACCTTGGCCTGCTTTAAAGCCCAAAGTGTATAAAATTTCTGAAGGGAGAGATAAAAGGCAAAACGTGTACTGCACGGGTGCACTGGGATGGATGAATCATTGAATATTCTGCGTTTACACAACCCTCTTCATTACATAAGCAACACAAACGCATCATTAACAACATTTTTTTGGATTTTCATCACAGGAAAAGTCTGAATCAAGCTGTAAAGCGTGCATCCTTCACAGACCAATCGGCAGATCCGGACTATAACATAACAATAACTGTTTATGATCACAGAATTGGTGATATGTTCAGAGACTTTGGATTATTTTTCCTTCACAAAAGGCAGAAGGTGATCATTTGTGATCAAATATGGAGTTTGAGGATAATGTTTCTCCCTTCCACGGGCGCACAGTGATGATAAAAACTTAAGAGGCAATGAGATCATTACATTTTAATGGTTGATTACTGAAAACAGGGATACTGATTATGAGATATATACATATATATATATGGCCTCTTGTTTGGGAGTTTGGCCCCTCCCTCAGATTATAAATAAATAAATAAATAAATAAATAAATACATGTTAATATTTCCTGCATTTATTACAAGAAAATATGAAAATACAAATCTGACTGGACTGAAGTGTAAAAAAAATACACTGTAATAATAGTAACAATACTGTTTAGAAATAGCAGTTTAGCATTTATTTGGAACTATGAAAGGGGTCCACACCTTGCAGCGTATAAGGATATGAGGTTTTTGTCGAAAGTAATCATTTGCTTTTGATACTGTATGTATTTACATTTTTCATGCTGTAAAACATTTTAAATTATCTTTCAAAAAAACTTTTTACATTGAAGACAATTTACATGGCTATTACCATCTAATAAACTCATTATGTTTGGTGCAGACACCTTGAACCTTTTTGCAACCTATTTTGGGTTAGATAAGGAGTAAGGTTGAGGAAAACTGCATGGAGTTTAAAGGGTTAACCCATGAGAGAAACATTAATCTAAAGGTGAAGCTAAAGGTACCACTTGACTCATCCACAGTGACATTCTTAATTCCCAGAGAGCTGCAGATCTCATCACTCCGTCCCTGCAAAGCAATAAGCACACAGGCGATTTCATTTAGCACCGCGGCCGAAGGTCAGGGCCGACCTCCCTACCTTCTCAGTGTGTCCATCCCTCAGCCCCGGCCTGCCAGATCTGCCCACACTCATCTGTTCCTCAAGATAAGCCTCTCACTTCCACACCTTTCATTGTGCCAAGGCTCAGGGAGGCTGGAGGGGGGCAGCGGGGGGCTGCAACAGATTCATCTCCAGAGATAAATTTAGAGATGTGTGGCTTTGACAGCACAACTCCACTTTTACATGTGTTCAATAGATTTCCTGGGAACGATTGCACATTCAGCAGCATGGAAAGAGGCCAAGCAGGGCTAGATTGCTTAGAGGGCAACTTTCAATGGCTTTAGGTTTACATTGGCTCATTTATCTTTTTACTTTACTTTTATTAAAGTTCCCAGAATGAGAGTTTGTCCATTCAGGGAGAAAAGGCGCAATGAGCCAAAAAAGGCAGTCTAATGATATTGCAATAGCTCTCCTTAAAATAAAGGTTTCTTAGTAGTTCTAGACTCGGTTGGAGTCATGGGTCCATGACAGAACTTTTATTTGGTGTAAAATCTTTGCTTTATGACAAGGTTATTTATCACAGTAGCTATAAAAATGCTGTTTTCACCTGTTTTGGAGGTCTAGCCATATTTGCTCATCAATAAGAGTAATGGAATAGCTCTTTATGATGAAAATGCATATGATTAACATATAGATTTTAATCTTCATAGGTGAGTAAGCAGGTCAGTATTTAGAAAATGGTTTTATTGCTGTTTTTGTGCCCCTCGCTTTTCTGCTTATTACTCACTAACAGCTCAACATGTAGTTTACATGCAGAGAGCAAATAGTGCCCTAGGTAGTCTAATAAGCGTTATAGGGAGAAATGAGAAGTGAGAAATATTAATTGAGATGTCCATTAGCAGAATAGCCACTATGGGCCTACTTTTAAACACTAAATCACACACGCTCATAAGATTGACAAAGTGGTAAGATCCATCCAGCGAAAGGTTCAATGTTCTTCAGTTCTTCACTTAACTGGTAAACTGGATCTGCTGGCTGGTCCAGGCTTTGATTTTTCACTCTTATAACTAAAAGTAGCTCAGTCAATTTGCATTGATTTCCATGGAATTGCTCAATAATAGGGGCTTAAGTTGTTCTACACCCTGCAAATGTAAGAGTTACTGCCATGTGCTCACATGTTAACTGGCCACAGCTTTTGAAATCAGAGCCTCATTATGCCTTCGCTGCAGTTAGTAACCCTCTCCACCTCTGTCGTGCAATTATGCCTCTTACCTGACCAAATTACTCAAGCAATGCACAGTTTTTAAATGGGATACATCTATTTCCACTGTTTTTTTTTTTGTTTTTTTTTTGTAAAGCCACTACAAAAATGAAAACATAAAGTCATTTAGAAATCTCAGTGGGATTTTGTATTACCTCTCTCAACCCCATCACCCCGATTAGTTTGGTCTGAAATGAACTTGACAGTTTGTCTTTTCCAAACCAACTTTAATCTTTAATGCAGCAGTTAGTCACAAGGCAGCAATGACATCTGAAATATTAAAGTGATACCTCATGCAAACAATCTCTGACATTAATGAATGGATCCAGCGCAGAGTAACGATTATGCCTAATGCATTTAATACTCAGGAGCGTATAGGCTGACTTTCTTAAAGTCAGATAATAAATGCAAAATAATTATAATGAATCAATTCTTCATTAACAGCTAAACTGAGCGAAGATTTCTGGATGATAAATATAAATGCACATACTTCTATAAGTGACAAATCTAAAAATAAAAGCCTAATCGTATTCCTCATCTTAGTTTAAATGGGTTAAAATTCACTTTTGTTTTTGAATACAATCTGCCATAAAAAATGACCACATAAAAGCCTTGGCTCCTGACTTCCGAGGAGGAAGTTTCGCTCGGCTTCCAATGAATAATTTATAACATTGTCAAAATACAGCAATAAACAATCAAGGGAATGGTGAAACAAAGGGCTTTAAATATGGAGGCGGCCATCCTTTGAGGTTGGCTGTTTTAGCAGCGATGAAATGTATGTTTAATCCATGAAGACCACAAAATGCAGAAATTCCCAGAAGGGGTGAGCAGTACGTTACATAGTAAATAGCACAGCAATCGTAGACAGTCTTTCACTAAGCATACACAGAAAGATGAGACGCTCTAACATCTAAACACGCCTCAGACCCCAGCGGCTAGATCTACTGACTCATCACTATTCATACAGCCAAGGGGTTAGGAGAATATAGAGTCTCTCTTTCTATCTCACACACACACACACACACACACACACACACACACACACACATACACACACGTTTCCAGTCAAAACCACCATGAAGTACAGGAAAAAACCAGGAAATATAGATTTAACAGAACGATACACATAAACCCCCAAAGTGATATCACATGATATTGCAATATTAAATCTATAAGTACATGTTTTGTGCTATTATCTGACACTTTAACTTCTCTATCCTTATGATTTCAAGCCCCGTCAGTTACAGTTTATTTTTTCCCAGCAAAAGTTGCTTCAAAAGCTTGAGAATATCAAGAGCCTGCTGGCAGTATTTCCCCTCAAAGAGACACTAACATACACATCAGCAGCTACCTACACACACCTCAGCAGCCTTGCATACATTGCTCATCATGTGCACCTAACACGGCTAAAATTCATCCTTTCAGATTAATAGCATTTTAAGCGCTTTCTCTTTATCCACTGATTTCATCTTTATGGAGAACGATCAAACTGCACTTTAGGCCAAGATCTGAAGAAATCCAACAGTTGTTTAATCCATCTTTCCACTGTGAGAAAATGAGTCAATCGTGAGGGTCTGAGAGGATACGTAGGTGCTCAAGAAGCAGCTTCCGAGAAATGAAACCGGATAAATTAAAAAAACAAAAAGAACATCTGCACTACTATAACTGGAGCATCTGAGCCATGGAAAAAGGGCTCGTAAATGGTACATTTAGAAATGCGTTTTAAACTTGCAAAGAGAAAATGAGAAAATGCAAATAACTCTTAAATCCAAACTTTGGGGAAGTCTCCTGGAAACTCTGAGAAAGTTAAAGTGTCTGCAAACTAAATAGTTAACAGTCTGATATTATAAATAGTTGTTGAGGCTTAATTCACTGATAAATATATTGTCTGCTTTTTTTCCTGATGCATAAGAATACCTTAGACCATCTGAGTTGAAATAAATGAAAGTTTGGTCAGTACTGCATACATGTTTTGTTCATGGCCCTTAATAAAAATATATAAATATGTACACATGTACCCACACACACTGCTCCCACCTCTGAGATGCTCACCATATAAAAAGCTGGGTGGGTAAACTAATAGTTCTAGAAGGGTGGGGGTTTGTTTACCAGCCTCTTGCCATTTTCAGCAAAAAAACAGAAAAATACAATGTTTAATAGGACCTTGAATGCAGCCTTCACATTCAGCCTGTGTGGCCTTGGGGAGAGAGGGGGATAGGGGTAGAGAGAGAGAAAGAGAGAGAGAGAGAGAGAGAGAGAGAGAGAGAGAGAGAGAGAGAGAGAGAGAGAGAGAGAGCGCACATTCATTAGCATTTTCCTAAGCACACACTACTGAGCCAACAAAAGCCGGCATACTGATTGAGCACATTGTGGCCTGGAATGGAAATATTCCGACTGTATGATCTTGCTAGCCAGGATGAGGGACTTATATTCTGAAATCTACAGCAACTGCCACACTGGCATAAAAATGCCAATTTAATGAAGTTACAAATTGTGTGTTATCCTCCAAACAAGGCCTTTTCATTCAAAACGATGTCACCACATGATTGAAGATGAATTTCACAAGTGCTGGGTCATTTGAGAGTCTCATGGAAGAATAAGCAGCCCACTTCTTGCTCCTATTTATAGAGATATTTTAATGAAGAGCAGACAAGACCTCCTTAACGCTGTTATTGCTACATAATTAGAGGCCGCTGCCACTTGCACTGCCTCTTACGCCTCTTCGTGTAAGACTGAGCTGAGTGGACAAGGTCAGAGCTCAATTTATCACTGTTAGCCATTTGGGGCATACTTTAATAGAGTGCACTGCAATGTAAATTCTACCAGATTAAGAAGGAAAACAGTGCCATTAAACTTGCCTTAGGCCCAATGACTTTGGAACATGATGACTAGCTGATATGCGGCTGTCTTGCCATTTTGACACAGCCATTAACAATTCATAAAAGGACAGGCAAATTCTGAATATGTTGTATCGACATTCAATTGCACATAATGCAACATTTACAGCATGGCCTTCATTTCTTCACTCAACTCAGAGCTCCTGCTGTGGTCAGGTCCACTAAAGGGCACCACTTGTCAAAATCCTGATTTTATGATTAGTGCCTCTGCAGCTGATCCATTGACATATGATCTGAAAATGTCAAACAAGAATAGGTTCCACTCTTTTTCTTAAACAACTCCCTACAGAAATCTGATCTGAATATTAAGTGCACATCGAGGTAAAAGGGCTGCAAAAGTATCATGCAGCCAATACCTTATTTTTATAGGATACTTGTCTACAGGTCAAGAGATATAAGGATCAATTCCTCATACCATTGGGTTTCCTAGAAGCAAAACTCTTAAGCCTGAGTTGCTCCAGGACTGTCCTGAAAGCGTGTCTGTTAAATGCTGTAAAAGTCCAAATATTTTTGTTTTGTTTTGTTTTTATACTAAACAGAGCAACAGTATCATATCATCTGCTTTGACCATGATCCATAACTAATACTGTACAGAACAGCAGTGTCATAACTAATACTGTACAGAGCAGCAGTGTCGTAACAATGCCATATGACGGCGAGATCATAACTGTACTGCCGATATAATATCATAGCTATTGCCGTACAGAGCAGCAGGAATCATAATAATACTGTACTGAGCAACAGTATCATAACTAATACTGTACAGAGCAACAATATCATAACTAATACTGTACAGAGCAGCAGTGTCGTAACTAATGCATGCTGTTAACAATATCATAACTAATATACAATAACAATATCATAACTAATACTGTACAGAGCAGCAGAATCATAACTAATACTGTACAGAGCAACAGTATCATAACTAATACTGCTGAAACGCAGAATCATAACTAATACTGTACAGAGCAGCAGTGTCATAACTAATACTGTACAGAGCAGCAGAATCATAACTAATACTGTACAGAGCAGCAGTGTCATAACTAATACTGTACAGAGCAACAGTACCATAACTAATACTGTACAGAGCAGCAGAATCATAACTAATACTGTACAGAGCAGCAGTGTCATAACTAATACTGTGCCAGACATTGATATTATAACTAATACTGTGCTGAGCAGCAATATCATAACTAATACTGTACCAGAGCAGCAGTGTCTGCTAATACTGTACAGAGCAGCAATATCATAACTAATCTGTACAGAGCAAGTAATATTAACTTCATGCCTTTAGAGCAGCAGTATGTAACTAATACTGTACAGAGCAGCAGAATCATAACTAATACTGTACCCAGAGCAACAGTGTAAAGTAACTAATGCTGTACAGAGCAGCAGTGTCATAGCTAATGCTGTACGAGCAACGGTGCCATAACTAATACTGTACAGAGCAGCAGAATCCTGTAATGCTGTACAGTGTGGTGTCTTCTTCATCCTGTGCAGGCAGCAGTATTATAAACTAATCACTGTGCTGAGCAACGTGTCATAACTAATGCTGTTTTGAGCAGCAGTGTCCTTAACTATTTTGTACCAGACGGCAGAAGTCATAACTAATGCTGTACAGGCAGCGGTGTCATAGCTAATGCTGTACAGGCAACAATATCACTAACTGTGCTGTACCCAGAGCAAAGGGTGTCTGTAGCTATTGCTGTGCCCAGGCAGGTAATTATAGCAATACTGTACCCAGGCAACAATGTCAACTGTGCTGTACCCAGGCAACGGTGTGCGTAACTAATGCTGTACAGGCAGCAGTGTAATGTAACTAATGCCATGGAGCAGCAGGATCATAACTAATACTGTACAGAGCAGCAGAGTCATAGCTAATACTGGAAACAACGTATCTGGCCAATGCTATGCAGGCAAAGTGTAAGTAACTAAGACTGGCTGAGCAACAATATCGTAACTGTGCTGTACCCGAACAACGGTGTCCTGCTTTAATACTGTACAGGCAGCGGTGTCATAACCAAATGCCTTACGGAGCGGCAGAGTCATAACTAATACTGCTGAGCAGCAGTGTCGCAACTAATACTGCAGAGCAGCATTATCATAACTAATGCTGTACGGAGCAGCAGACCATAACTATTGCTGTACGGAGCAGCGGAGATCACCTAACTAATACTGTACAAGAGCAGCGGTGTCGTAACTAATGCTGTACAGAGCGGCAGTGCGTAGTAACTAATACCCAACACCCAGGCAACAATATCATAACTAATACTGTACAGTGCAACAATATCATAACTAATACTGTACAGAGCAGCAGAACCATAACTAATACTGTACAGAGCAGCAGTGTTGTATTATTTATGCAGAACTAACAATATCATAACTTCTTCTGTACCCGACATGGGACACTAACTAATACTGTACAGTAACAGACCATAACTAATACTGTGGGCAGCGTATCAACTAATACACATATGCAGAGCAGCAGTGTCAGTAACTAATGCTGTACAGAGCAACAATATCACCAACTAATGCTGTACAGTGCAACAGTGCATCTGCTTCAATACTGTACAGAGCAGCAGAGTTATAACTGATTATTGTACAGAGCAGCGGCGTTATAACTGATTACTGTACAGAGCAATATCCTCTTCATGCTGTGACAGCAGAACCATAACTAATACTGTACAGAGCAGCAGTGTCGTAGCGAATACTGTACAGAGCAACAATATCATAACTAATACTGTGCAGAGCAACAGAATCATAACTAATACTGTACAGAGCAACAATATCATAACTAATACTGTGCAGAGCAGCAGAACCATAACTAATACTGCTGGGCATTTGATCTCAACTAATGTACCAGAGCAGCAGAACCATAACTAATACTGTACAGGCAGCAATTAAGTAACTAATACTATGCAGAGCAGCGTTATCTTAACTAATACTGTGAATGACAGTACCATAACTAATACTGTACAGAGCAGCAGAATCATAACTAATACTGTACCAGAGCAGCAGTGTCTTAACTAATACTATGCCCAGAGCAACGATGTTATAACTAATACTGTACTGAGCAGCAATATCATAACTATTACTGTTTTAGGCAGCAAGTGTCATAACTAATGCACGCAGAGCAACAATATCATAACTAATACTGTACAGAGCAAAGTGTCATGGCTAATGCTGTGGAGCAGCAGTGTCATAACTAATACTGTACAGGCAGCAAGGATCATAACTAAATATATTTTAGAGCAGCAGTGTCATAACTAATACTGTACAGAACAACAGTACCATAACTAATACTGTACAGAGCAACGGAATACATAACTAATACTGTACAGAGCAGCGAGTGTACTATCAATGCTGTACAAGCAGCGGAATCATAACTAATGCTGTACAGAGCCGTGTGTAACTAATGCAACGAGCAGCGGTATTATAACTAATACTGTACTGAGCAACAATATCTGCTGTACTGTACAGGCAGCAGTGTCATAACTAAATGCTCATGAGCGGAATCATAGCTATGCTGTACAGAGCAGCGGTGTCTTAGCTAATGTGCGAAACAACATCATCATAACTAATACTGTACCAGGCGAAGTGTCGTAACTAATGCTGTGCAGGCAGCAGTATTATAACTAATGCTGTACGGAGCAGCAGGTCGTAACTAATGCTGTACCAGGGCAGCAGTGTCATAACTAATACTGTACAGAGCAACGGCTATCATAACTAATACTGTACAGAGCAACAATATCATAACTAATACTGTACAGAGCAAAAGTGTCGTAACTAATACTGTACAGAGCAGCAGTGTTATAACTAATACTGTACCAGGCGGCGATCATAACCATGCTGTACGACGTATCATAATAATCTATTGAACAAGTGTCGTAACTAAGGCTGTACAGGCAACGAAATATCATAACTAATACTGTGCGGAGCAAGCAGTGTCATAACTAATGCTGTACAGAGCAGCAGTGTCATGGCAATGCATGGAGGCGGCGTCTCGCTAATGCTGTACGGAGCAGCGGTGTCATAACTAATACTGTACAAGAGCAACAATAATAACAACTATTTACTGTACCAGAACAGCGGAATATAACAATACTGTACAGGCGGCTAGAATCATAACTAATGCTGCAGAGCAGCAGTCAACAGTAACTATTACTGTACAGAGCAACAATATCATAACTAATACTGTACGGTGCAACAATATCATAACTAATACTGTACCAGGCAGCGGAACCATAACTAATGCCAGCACAGAGCAGCAGTGTCGTAACTAATACTGTACAGAGCAACAGTATCATAACTAATACTGTGCAGAGCAGCAGAACCATAACTAATACTGTACAGAGCAACGAGCCGCCAACTAATACTGTACGAGCAGCGGTGTGTCGTATGCTGTGCTGAGCAACATTCGACGTAACTAATATCACGTGAGCAACAATATCTGTATGTACAGTGCAGCAGTGTCATAACTAATACTGTACCAGAGCAACAGAATCATAACTAATACTGTACAAGGCAGCAGAATCATTACTAATACTGTACAGAGCAACAATATCATAACTAATACTGTACAGAGCAACAATATAATAACTAATACTGTACAGCGAACGCAATAATACTGTACGGAGGCAGCAGTGTCGTAACTATTAATACTGTACCAGAGCGACAATATCGCGTAATATAGAGCAGCAGAATCATTACTAATACTGTGCAGAGCAACAGAATCATAACTAATACTGTACAGAGCAACAATATCATAACTAATACTGTACAGAGCAGCAGGGCATAACATGCCTTTGAGCAGCAGTGTCGTAACTAATACTGTACAGAGCAACAATATCATAACTAATACTGTGCAGAGCAGCAGAACCATAACTAATACTGTACAGAGCAAATTATGCATTAACTAATACTGTGGAGCAGCAGTGTCGTAACTAATACTGTACAGAGCAACATGTGTATAGCTAATACTGTACAGTGCAACAGTGTCATAACTAATACTGTACAGAACAACAGAATCATAACTAATACTGTACCGACCTTAGAATCTGTTACTAATGCTGTACAGAGCAACAGTGTCATAACTAATGCTGTACAGAGCAACAGATCATACTTTATGCTGTACAGAGCAGCAGAATCATAACTAATACTGTACAGAGCAGCAGTGTCTGTAATACTGTGCAGAGCAGCGGTATTATAACTAATGCTATGCTGAGCAGCAAAGCCATCATAACTAATGCAAGAGCAGCAGTGTCATAAGCATATTGCTGTGAGCAACAGTCATTCATGTATACTGTACTGAGCAGCAATATCATAGCTGTACTGTACAAGGCAGCAGGTGTCACCAACTAATACTGTACAGGCAGCAGTCCTGTAATGCTGTGCAGGCAGCAGTGTTGTGCTGTACTGCGCAGGGCGACAATATCATAACTAATGCTGTACAAGGCAAAAGTGTCTGTAACTAATGCTGTACAGAGCAGCAGTATTATAACTAATACTGTACAGAGCAACAATATCATAACTAATACTGTACAGAGCAACAGTGTTGTAACTAATACTGTACAGAGCAACAGTGTCATAACTAATACTGTACAGAGCAGCAGAATCATTACTAATACTGTACAGAGCAGCAGAGTCATAACTAATACTGTACAGAGCAACAATATCATAACCAATACTGTACAGAGCAAAAGTGTCGTAACTAAGACTGTACAGAGCAGCAGTGTCATAACTAATACTGTACAGAGCAGCAGTGTCATAACAAATACTGTACAGAGCAGCAGTCTGCTTCATGCATGCAGAAGCAGCAGTGTCATAACTAATACTATGGAAACAACAATATCACTAACTAATACTGTACCATTAGCAGTGTCGCATAACTAATACTGTACCAAGGCAGCAAGTCATAACTAATACTGTGCAAACAGCAGTGTAAAGCTAAGTAACTAATACTACCAGACAACGTTGTAGTAACTAATACTGTGCGAGCAGCAGAACCATAACTAATACTGTACCAGGCAGCAGTGTCGAGTAACTAATGCTGTACGGAAACCTTGCTTGGTGTAAATAACTAATACTTGTACGAACGTATCCATCTTAACTAATACTGTACAGTGCGGCAATTAATATAACTAATACTGTACAGAACGCAGAATCATAACTAATGCTGTACAGAGCAACAGAATCATAACTAATACTGTACAGAGCAGCAGAATCATTACTAATACTGTGCAGAGCAACAATATCATAACTAATACTGTACAGAGCAACGTATGTAACTAATACTGTGAAACGACGATTTCCATAACTGATTACTGTACAGAGCAGCGGTGTTATAACTCATTACTGTACAGAGCAGCAGAGTAATAACTGATTACTGTACAGAGCAGCAGAGCCATAACTAATACTGTGCAGGCAGCAGTCGTAACTATTACTGTACCCAGAGTGACAATATATATGTACTGCAGTGCAGCAGTGTCATAACTATAATACTATTTGGAAACAGCAGAATCATAACTAATGCTGTACCAGAGCAGCAGAATCATTACTAATACTGTACAGAGCAACAGTGTCATAACTAATACTGTACAGAGCAACAGAGTCATAACTAATACTGTACAGAGCAGCAGTGTCGTAACTAATACTGTACAGAGCCTTGCCCAGAACCTGCTAATACTGTACCAGAGCAGCAGAATCATTACTAATGCTGTACAGAGCAGCAATTAATGTAACTAATACCAGCGCAGAGCAGCAGAATCATAACTAATACTGTACAGAGCAGCAGTGTCATAACTAAAACTGTATAGAGCAGCAGAATCATAACTAATAGTGTGTTTTACATGGTTAAAAGTGTTGCGTGCAAATTTAAATTATAACAATAAAATAAAAAATATGTGCGTATGTGTGCAAACAGCAAGAGGTAGGTAAGTATGGGTGTTTGAAAGGAGCCTGGGGGATGATGAGTCAGTTCTGATTCAAGAATCTCTGATGGCCGGGGAAAAAATTCTGTTCCATTCTGGTAGCGGAGGCCCATATTTTCCTGGATGGCAGGAGGGAGAAGAGTGTTTGGTACGGATGTGTGGGATAAGTGGAGAAAG
The DNA here is from genome assembly GCA_017165825.1 of Hepsetus odoe. Taxonomy (NCBI): domain Eukaryota; kingdom Metazoa; phylum Chordata; class Actinopteri; order Characiformes; family Hepsetidae; genus Hepsetus; species Hepsetus odoe. Next base: position 5,283,643 of record CM029368.1, read on the forward strand.
GTGGGCTCTCCTCAGTCTGCACAGGAAGTAGAAACTCTGCTGGGCTTTCTTGGCGATGGCGCATCTACATGTATGCTAGGTGCCCTAAGTTCCTACATATTTATCAAACTTAAATTTGAAAGAAGTGTGTATTTGCTAAATGTAAGTTTACATAAAAATTTTAATAATGTGCAACATGCTAAATGTAGGATGTATACATTTTATAAATTTATAAGAATATTCACTCCATATTCTCCAGAGTCCATGTATGAAAACAATGCAAGTGTTGTCCTAGGATCTCAGCACTTAGTTGCTTTTAAACCCCGAACAGTTGAAACCCCGTTCATGATGAAGTGTGCTTCATCCAGGATATCTTTGTGAAACAAGCACAATATAAGAGAGCCTTTCAGAACTGAGGTCATTCATGTTATATAGGCTTTTTGATGTCACTGACTAAGGGTTTCATCATGGACAGCCCCTAGAACAAGGGCACTTAACCTAGACTTGAAGATGATCTGCTTTGCAGGATCCAGTTCAGATCCCAATCTAAAGCTCTTGGCTGGAATATTCAGAGGGGGGGTTTGGCTTCTCCATCTGCAGCTGTTTTGTTAGATAAGCCTTGTAGCTTCTCTGTTCGGGGTTGTGGATCTCCAGTAGTGTGTGTGCAAAAGCCATCCCCAAAAATCAGGGGCTTTGATCTAATGTCAAGTGGCTTTGTCATCATCCTGTACATAAACGTACCCAGATGGGACTCAGTTGTACAAACAACCAGCATATGTCTTATCTATAAATCAGCAGGTCTTCTTCTACTTTTTGCAAGATGTCTTTGGACATTTCTTACGCCTTCATATTCTTCTTTTTTTTCTTTTTTTTTTTGCTATAGTTTTTTGCTTGCCTTTAGTAGTTTCCATTTGAGGGATGAAATGCAGCCAGCACACTTCTGCAGCCAGCCACTTAAAACAATAACAAATTACAAGTGAAATAGCTACATGGGTAGCCTCCTCATTTGTTGTGATATACCTGGCTAACCTCCTCATATATTTATCTGCTGTGATTTATGCAGGTTCAGCAGGAATAAATGGGCTAATATGACTAGGCCTCCTTCTCATACAGAAAAAGGCATTGAATTACTGCTTAATTTTTGACAAGTAGGTAAATTTCTTTCATCTTATTGGCTGGAACATTTAATGTAGAGTGGGTTGTGCAGTGTAGTGCTCTTCACCTCATAGTGAGAAGCTCCTGCGTTCAGGTGGGACAGACCTGTATGTTCTCCCTGTGTCTGCATGGGTTTCCTCCTGGGGCTCTGGTTTCCTCCCACCATCCAAAAGACATGCACATCAGGTGGACTAGAGATGCTAAATTGCCTAGGTTTCAGTGTGTGTTTGTCTGTGTGTTTGCCCTGCAATGGACATGACCTGTCCTGGGTGTTTCCCCACCTTTCTCCCTGTGAGAGCTGGGATAGGCTCACCCCACGACCCTATTTAGGACAAGCAGCTATGAAAATGAGTGCACGAGTGAGTAAATTTAGTGACAGATGAAGTCGAATAGAGAGCATTACATTACATGTCCATGTTTAATGCCAAAAAATGATGCATCATTTCTATGTTTAGAATCATGCACATTTATTTGGTAGGCTACTCATAGACATGTGGAGCTTTTTTACACAACCTTCATGAAAGTTTTTTTAATTAAATCTTGATTTTTAATAGTTAAAGGGTGTCACATTAAAATATACCGTGATCTATTCCCTTGCTACAGCTTTGGAGAATCTAAACAATTAAATGTGACCAGTCCCTAGATAAACAACCCATTTCATCATTTTATTCATGGGGCTCAGTGCAATGCTACCACGTTTGATATTGAAAGACTTTATCCTCTTATGGTCTTTTCTGCTGTGAATTAGAGAAAAATCGGAATAAGTCAGTGCAGAAACCAGTACAGATGCTCCCAGACACTGCAGAGTGCTGCATGATCCTCAGTGGCATGCAAAAAATACTGAACAGGCCCAGTTGACCTCAATTCTGGATCAAGAGGAAAAGATCTAAGGGACTTTGTAAGCATGCTTATGATCAAAACAGAAGCTTCAATCATTAAGACTGTTAAACTGACCAGTGTTTCAACAGGAATGGTGAGTAAAGCGACAGCTCCAATTTGACTTGAAGCCATGCTCTTGTGTTTAGGGACTAGGCCTCGTAGTCAGAAGGACAGTCCAAGACCAGTTGGTTTCCCTGAAATAGCCTTGAGCAAGGTACCATCCCCTAAACTGCTCCCCGGGTCCTGCATATGTCTGCCCACTGCTGTATGGCGTGTATGTGTGTTGCTTCCACGGGACAGCGGTATTTCATGATTAGGGCGTTAGCCGCCTGATCAGGAGGATCGGGGGTTCAAACCCCTTCCCAATAGGTTGCCTAGAGTACCCATAGGCAGTGCCGTCACATCACTCCTCCCCGGGTGCTTTCATAGCTGCCCACTGCTGCACGGTGTATGTGCAGAGGTCTAATTTCGTTGTGGTTCATGTGTGCTGTGCCATGACAAGGGTTGTCACTTTCACTTTTTTCATTTGGCCATGGTTCTTTGTGTGCTGTGTATTCACAATGAAAAATAATCACTTTCATAAGATTTGTGAGAACAGACCTATTCAGAGTTAGAAACTGTGACACATTTCAGTGATTGTGATGCTCCTGGATCAACTTGAAAAACAGAAAAGCAGCTGTCCCTCAGAGATGGATATCATACCAGGACTGAAGTGCTGTAATCCCCATTACACGGGCAAATTGTAGTCTGATAGGTCAGTGGTGTTCAACACCAAATGCAGTGGTCTACAGAGATGTGGAAAAAAGTGATGGTGTTAAAACAGTGCACATGTGGGATGCACCCAGAGAGATTACTCTACTCTACTCTGATGGCACCCCTATATTGCAGGGGTCTGGTAGCTGTTGGTTTTGTCAACACAGTGTGTTCAATAGGAAGTCAGCACAAATCAATCCAAAGTTATTCTGTCTAATAACCTTTATCATTTGATGAAACACTTCTGTCCTGATGGGAGTGGTCGTTCCCAGCTTTAAATGCACTCCTATCAGTGACATGAGGAGTCAGGCATGTTTATGATAAAGTTAAAATGCCGTAAATCTTATGCAATGAACTGGATTTCAATACAGTTGACACCAGTGAAGATCTGGGGTGTGATATGTTGGACCGTTATCTTCTGGTCTTTCTCCAGTACATTTCCTACAGTAACAATATAATAAAATGTCTGTTTTAATTGAATGTTTTTCCCTTATGTACTTGCCTGTTTTCATTAGTTTGCCCTTAACTCTAACTAACTAACGGGGCCTAGTGGTTAGGAAGATTGTGGGTTCAATTCCCTCACCAATAGGTTACCCTGAGGTACTCTTGAGCAAGGTACCGTCCCTGTCATACTCCCGGGTGCTTTCAATGGCTGCCCACTGCTGCATGGGTTAAATGCAGAGTCCAATTCCCTTGTAGTTCACTGTGTGCTGTGCTGTGACCTCGCAATGACAAGTGCAAATCTTACTTTGCTTGCTCACATCTATTTGCAGTGATGCCAGAACTATTATGGCACTGAACCAGTGACGTACTGTAGCGGAGACCTCCCCTCTCTTTGTAAAGTAGGAAGAGGTTGAGGAGAAAGATGTCTAGAAACAGGGGATGGAGGCTGAATTGATCTATCTATGCTGCTGCATGTGTGTACAGTCAGTCAGTCATTTTCTGCCGCTTGTCCCAAGCAGGGTCACGAAGTGCTGGAGTGTCCCAGCTCACACAGGAGTGAAGAGACGGGGGCGCTCCTGGACAGGTCGCCAGCCCATCGCAGGGAGGAGCGGGACGGGGACAGTACCTTGCTCAAGGGTATCTCAGGGCAAACTATTGGGAAGGGGTTTGAACCCCTGATCCACTGATCATGCGGCCAACGCCCAAACCACTAGGCCACCACTGTCCCTATGTGTACATTTCTTTTTTTTTTTGAATGAATACACTCTGTTTTCTGCCTGTTAGGCGGGCGTCTCAATTGTAGAACTGGAGTTTTAAGGAGGGATAATTTCCTCCACATTCTCAGTCAACAGCAAGAATCGACAGGAGGATGAAGGTGTGGGGGAGGAGAGTGGAGGAGAGAACTGCTTTCTGTACTATACAGATGATGAATTAGCAGCTGCTGCTGGGTAAAGGAAACATTCTGCAGTCATGCAGTGATCGGAGACTCATCCTGTGATTGGGATGGAGGAACGTTTAGGGAGACACATTGTGATTTTTTTTTGGGTGTGTTAGACTTGGCTATTCCTGGTGAAGTGAATGGTTGCTGTAGTTATTATTATTACATTTACATTTACATTTACGGCATTTAGCAGACGCTCTTATCCAGAGCGACTTCCATGTCTAATTACAGGGACAGGCCCCTGGCCCCCATTTTCTAAGGACTCTCTGGCTCAGGGACCCAGTGGTGAAGAGTAAAGGAGTGCTAGAGGTGGGATTGAACCGAGGACCTCTTGATCAGACTGTTTAGATTTTTTTACATGAATTGTATGTATTATTATAAATAATAAAAATAATAACAACAATAATAATGGAGTGTGGTGATCTAGTGGTGATAAGAATTGCCGTAGGCTTAAGTACCCTACCACTGCAGGCCACCGTCGCAGTAATAATGTTGTATTTTATTATTTACAATAATATAACAATTATGTAAAAAAAAAATCTAAACAGTTTAAATATAACAGATGGCTCTATCCTTCTTTAATTCTAAAGAGGAACATCTTTGATGTTTCCTGGATATATGAGCAGAATGATACTTTTATCTCTACTTCGCCATTCCATTAAGAGAGAAAATGGACTGAATCTTAGCACCATCTGATAGAGAGTTTAGAGAACATTAGCCTCTTGTGCATCCCAAACTTACCACAGCACATGAATAATGAAAGACAAAACAGTCTTGTTTTTAACTTTCTTCAGTCATCAAAGAGATTGAGCTTAACTCTGACAAATAAAAGGGTCTGGTGTATTTCCCCTGTGGAAAACAAACAGCAGCAAAAGCTCAATACTCAGGTATTATTCAGCAGTGTGTTATTTAGAACACAGATTAAACAAATTAGCACATTTGATGAAAATTGTGGCAATAAAGTGACTGTAAAAAAAAAAGGCCGGGTAGTGCTGATCTGGGATCAGATTTCCGTCCCCTTTACTGCTTCTTTACTTACATAAACAGATCTCGGATCAGCCCTCCTAACTGAAAAGGATTTTGAAATAAAGGTTCAGGTTGTTATCCAGGCAGACCTGTTTGGAAACTAACAAACAAATAATCGAAATAAGTAAACTAATTAAAAATAAAAATGCACAAGGGAAATAACAAATGTCAAGTAGAATTAGTGAAGTCCGCAAAAAGTTTGAGTCGGTCCTTTTCATCAGGAATCCTGCGGGGCATTTTAGTTTTCCTGAGAAATAAATAGTTAATGTATAAATGTAAAATTAATTAAATTGGGGAATTACTGAAGTTACGAAAAAAAGATTGCTCTTGCTTAAAAATGTGGACTCCTCTGGAGTAATTATGCATTTTGGTGGACTCTTAATAATACAAGCTACTAAATAAGGTCAATTAAAATAATAGTGATGATGATAATAATAATAATCATAATATGTATAAAGCTTGTCACAGAAAGGGTCTATTTATTTGATTTATTAAGATTTATTAGTATGAAGGATTAAGACTTTCAGCAAAAGAGAGGATGCAGACCAAGTAATTAACATAAACGAAGTATCTTAAAGCTGATTCGTCAGCATTTTATCGCTCTCCGCAAGGCATTCAACAGAACTGTGCTGGAGCCATCAAGTTGTGCATTTAACAACACGCTTTCACTCAAGGGGCCAAGACCCCCTTTTTTGGTATTGTACAGGCATAATTATAGTGACACTTTATCAATTAGTCATTCTTTGCTAGGTTTGCAATGGAACTGAACCCTAATGTATTATGTATATATCTAATCTGTTTGGAGGCTCGTTTAACCTTTAAGGCCTATTCATTTTCAATGAGAGGCGGCTGAACTGGCAAAGCGACTCAGACAGAGTGACAGGCGGTGCGACAAGCCATGAAAACCCTTTGGGCATGTATATATAACCATTGTACAACCACATGCATGCCTGCCTCTGAGTTGAAAAGGTTTACAGGAGGATTACTGTGGTGTCAGCCAATGAAAGCCTTAATATGGGAAAAGGACGGCTTAGTCCGAATGTTAATTATTCTCTGTTCTTTTTAATTCTTCATTCTTTTTTTCACTAACATGGCTCAAAACATGGGTTTTGTGACCAAAATAATAGTCCAGTCTTAGCTGGATGAGCAAAATAACTGCTAGTGTTGCAGTCACCATGGTTACCATGTGACAGATGTGAACGATTTTCTTAGGAAAAACTGTGAAGTTCTGAATTTCATACAGGAAATGATTGAGGAGCGACTGTCACTTGTGAAAAGCCCTTTCGAAGTGGATAATTATTGCTTTCATTTAACTGTAAAGATAACACGTTTAAGTCCACACCAGGCCACGTGTACATAAGAGTATGGGCTCAGTGCAAAATTTCACTCATATGCCCCCAAAATTTGCCAGAACTACATTTTAGTTATGGTTTAAAGCTATAGATAATTACACAAATGGAAAAGAGGAAAGACTTTACAGTTAAGGATAAAAGCATCATTGGTTCTAAGCTTTTTACTTTATCCAGACACACATCAATAACTTATTTATAATATATTTTAAGGACTGCACACTGTTCACCTAATATTTTTATATTATATAGAGATGCACACTGACCTGGGGAAACAAATGTCTGGACTCTACCTACATAAACGTTCTGTTAGTGTGTGTGTTTGTGTGTGTGTGTGTGTGTGCGTGAATGTGTGCGTGCGTGCGTGCATGCGTGCGTGCGTGTGTGTTTAATCTTTTTTGCTTCAGCTGCTCCTTCACAAGGTTAAAACATTATTACATTCCATGCACTGAGAACCCGTCTGTTGCCAGAATCCTGCACACTTTTCCTTCTTTCTCACTGAAACCGTATCATCTAACAGTGATAAATGGAAAATATTAGCCTTATATGATGCTTTCTTATGGTGGTCTATTAAACATATGCTGAATTTTCTTGCATAAATTATTTAACTGTGTCCCTTTAAAATCCAGTAATATGAGCGTGACCAAGTATAACACTTAACAAAACACTAAAGAAATCAAGTTTGCGTTAAAAAGCACAGACTGACAGCAGCCATTAATGCACAGGAGCTCTCACATATCATACAACTTCCTTTAGAGTGGGTCTACATTTATTGCTTTGCTGGTAAGCTTAATGATTTTGAGACTCTGCCTCCATGGCTTCTATAGTGCAGGCCATTGTTAAAGGAAGCCAGGGTGGCGGTGGTCTAGTGGTAGGATACTTGCCTATGGACCTATGGCTCAAGAGGTCCCACGTTCAAATCCCACCTCTGGCACTAACATCACTGGGTCCCTGAGCAAGACCCTTAACCGTGAGTGTCTCCAGGGGGACTGTCCCTGTAATCAGGACATAGAGTTGCTCTGAATGAAAGCGTCTGCTAAATGCCGCAAATGTAAATGGAAACCCCAGAAAAGTCATGTTAGAGATGCTGCCACTTATTAACACTTGCTTTTAAAAGTCACAAATCCTGCTAATATGAGCTGCTCAAACTTTAATGAATCAAGCCGAACAAGTAATTAGCCACATTTCCAATCCCACCACCAAAATGTGTACCTGGAACCACACATGTGCACGTGTCCAAATAAAAAAACTTTTTACAACTTTTTTTAAACTAGTTTAAAAATGTTAAACTATCAATATAAGTTTTTTATATTGTCAATATAGTCACATTTACCATAAAATTTGGACTGCAATATACCTGCCCAGGTGATGTTCTCCATTCATCTCCCAAACTTTTTCTCTGTAAAGAAGTGACCTTGGGTTAGAAAGGCACTATATATAAAAAAAAGTATTATTAGATTATTATTATTATTATTATTATTATTACCATCATCATCAATAATAATAATAGCAACAACAATAATAACAATAACAACAATAATGATAATAATAATAATAATAATAATAATAATAATAATAATAATATTAAAACATACAAATGACAAAAAACATAAAAGAGAAGTTTTGTTCTGACAATGTTCACGTTTTATTATCATTAAGATAGTAAAAAATTTAAATATGAATTTTCAAGAGCGTAACTATATACCTAATAGCTTTACTTAAATTAAATTAAATATCTCTTTTACTCAAAATGCACCAGTGTTGAATTCATTGAATGTTCAGAACGAGCACTTTCAGTAGACCTTTTGCACCACAAACAGGAAATAATGGAAATGAATTTAAATAAGTAAATAGATTTCTGAACTTTCCTAAGTCTTCATCCTTAAAGCATAATTCTCATCGAATGAAACTTGAGTACTGTGAAGCGAATCAGAGCTCACAGTCAGACCTCCCTGAACAGCCATCAAGAGTGACAAAATCAAATCATCTAGTAAATAGATTTTGAAAATATAATTTATTTCCAGATGGTTTCAAAATGTCTAACTGGTGAACATTTGTTCCCTGCTAAGACGGATTTCCAAAATGGCCTGAAGGTAATCAGTAATCTGATGCTGGTGACCTGACCCTGCCTGCAGTCCGTGGGCGTTAACAGAGGCATGGTGATTGGGATCTTCTCCATGTTCGTGCAGTAACAGCTGCTTGGCTTGTTTGTTCATGGTAGAAAATAGAGGACACCAGTTTAGGTCACGGTTTGAGCATCTAAGCACTGAATTTTAACTCTACAGTTACTGTCATTTGAGTAAACTTGTTGATGAATAAAGGATTACAATAAAGAGGATCTATTATGCTCTTTTTAAGAAATGAATTTTACTTGGTGTCTCCTAAAATGCAATAACATGCTTCAAAGTTTTCTTGTACATCTTTTTTTCCCTGTTTTTATCCTCAATCTGAAATGGCCTTTTAGAGTTCTTGTGTCTTTAAGGCCTCTGTCCCGGGTGCGCTTCGATTAACCAGCTTGCCAGCTTGTCGGTTTTAGGTAAGCGTGCCTGCAGCTGACCAACGAAAACACTATAAGGGGGTGGTGGTGGTCTAGTGGTAGGGTACTCACCTACGGCCCGGTTCGAATCCCACCTCCAGCACTACCACCACTGGGTCCCTGAGCAAGACCGCTAACCCTGAGTCATCTCCAGGACTGTCACCATAATCAGGAACTGGAGTAAGCTCCTGGATAAGTGATCACTAAATATAGAAAGTAAATGTAATGTAAATGTATAACAAGATGGTGCTTGGCAAGTGGTCAGGAGGGGGTGATCAGCGTGATGGGGTGTGGCGGAGTACAGGTGGGGTGGAGCTAGGCTATATTATGACTCTCAAAGTTCACAGAATGCACGCCGCAGTGGCATCAAATCATCACAGGCAAAGGAAAAATTCACTCACTTTGGGGTTACTATGAGCAACTTTGCCACTGTTTTCATGGCCATAAATCTTTGTAACACACTGTAGAAGGCAAAACTCAAAAAAATAATAGCAGAATTTTGACTATGATTAAAATCGAATCATCATCACATTCTAATCGATTAAAAATACACCAATGAATGACAAAAGTTTTAGATATATTTTATTCTTCTTTTATTATTATAGATGTATAAATGTATTTATTTTGCCAAAGTTATGTTTCCCACTAATAACACCACCAAACAGGATTCCTCTCAGACGTGTGAAGCCAAAACGTATTATAATATAAATAAACTTCAAATTCCAAGTCGATCTGTGATACTGTGCAGTTACTTTCTGTGCTGTACTTTTTAGGGGGCAGTGGTGGCTTAGTGGTTAGTGGTTATGGAGAATGTTCAGCTGACAGAATGGGGAGTTTGATAAAAGCACATGCTGGACAACACATTACAAATCCAGCAAGGCATTAAAATGATCAATTTTCTATCTTTTTACTCAGCAATGATTTGCTTGGTGAACCATTCAGTTGGCATGCCCAAAAGAACAAAATGGCAAAAGAACATGGAGTGAAAAGGTACATTTGAATTATGGCTGCTTTGGATGAATAAAAAGCAGCAGAAAACAGATGTCAGACATGGATTGATGACTTAATCATATCTCTGAAGAATTTAATCAGCGGTAAAGCAATAAGACTGCATCCATTAAAGCGCTCAGTATCGACATTTACCATCTTCTCTGTTAGTATACTCCGAGCGAGCCCTGAGGTGGCACTTTGTCCACAATTAATGATCATGAAGTTAATGAAGTCACTGTGCGCTGTCTTTCTTCTTTACTACTTTACCACTTCTCCCTTTTGCTCTTTCTCTCATTCTTTTTGCTCATCTGCAGTAATAGGGGCAGTGGAGCTGGATGATAAGAACCAATCTTCCAGACAAAAAACTCCCCACAGAATTTAATCTTGCCCTCCTCTTTCTGTCTTCCTAGACAGCCTAGTCCCACTCGCTGGGGTTGCCACGGCCTTCATTACTGCAGCCTCAGAACACAATCAGCACAAAATTATGGGCTGTATTGGCTTTCTCTACCCCAGCTGCCATACAGTGTGGCAGTTAAAGCACTAACAACTCTTTGAGGGCACTTAACAGGGGCAGAGGGGGCTTTTTTTTTGCCTCAGGGCTACACGATGAAAGTGCTGCTGCTGTAATCTTTCAGGATACTTATACAGTATGTCAATTAGTAAGACAAGATAGGGCTGCTCTTCAGTAGTTAGGTGGTTTTGAGAAACTCGAAAATAATTACACACCTTTTGAAAAGGGCTCCGAATGGTAGCTGTGGGTTTCTGAATACAACTATTAAAGCATGCAAAAAAACTTCTAAATGATTCATAAGGGTTATTCTGGAGTCTTAAGAACTATGCGGACAATATTTAAAGAATTACAGTAACAGAGCTATTCTTGGTGGCTGGTAGTAAAGCAGAAAGTCATCTACCATCATCTAATATCTATAATCACAAGGTTTCTGGTTCGATTCCTTTCATGGTAGACCAAGTAAATGAGATTAAAGGGCTCTAGGTTCCCAGTACAAACTGAGACAAACATTAAGAAAAATTAATGCTCTCTTATAGTAGCTGCCGTGGAGTGGAACATGGTCAGAAGTTAAGGGTAAGGGCGTTAAAAAATCTGCATACTATATGGAATTCACATAGAATTCTGCAGTGTGCTTGGTGCTATTCATTGGTCATTTTATCAGAAGCAACTTTTAGGTGTCATCCAAAGGTTTACATTTACAAGCTGTACAATAAGATGTACAATTTGTCAGCGCCCCTCTTCTCCCCCAACCCTATCTTGAGCTGGAAAGGGAACACAAGAAAAAATTACCTCAATGATGGATGAATCCAAGAATGGGGGTTCAACTTTATTTTCACCTAATAATTCCACATATTAGAGAGTGCAGGAAGGCTGGAATGCGTGGAGAAGAGTGGCAAATGGATACAAGCAAGAATAAATGGGAGGATTTAAAGGATGGTTCATGGACCAGCTATGGTATATGGGTTGGAGACAGTGGCACTGACAAAAAGACAGTCAGCAGGGTTGGAGCTGTCAGAGTTAAAGATGCTGAGATTTGTGCTGGGAGGGATGACGATGGACAGAATCAGGAATGGGTATATTGAGGGGACGAGCAAGACTGCATTGGTTTGGACATGTCCAGAGGAGAGAGGAGAGTTATAGAAGGATGAAGAGAAGGATGTTGAGGACTGAGCTGCCAGACAAGAGGAGACGAGGAAGAACAATGATGAGGTTTATGGTGAGAGAGGACATGTGAAAGTGGAAGATACAGAGGATCGTAAGAAGCGAATAATCCTGAAAGAAGTTAAAGAGGAAAAAGATTCCACATATGTAATAAATGTCCTATATTCACAAAGTTATTAATTTGTAACAAGTAACTGATAATTATGTAGAACATTGCAAGTATGAATAAATGTAGTAAATACAAGGCATTTACATAGTAATAATGCATAGTTGTCCTTCCAGCCTTTAAGTGTCAGTGGTGCGTGGGGTTGGCGTTGATGGATATTGAGTAAAATGCCATTTCCCCTTTGCTGATTGGAGCATGTGCCTAAGTAGATGTAATAACAGACATCTGGGTTGAGTCAGACTTCAGGGGACCCTTCATTGCCAAGTAGAACAATTTCTATAAGCTCCCTTTTACATTGATATATGGAGAGCTAAAAGGTTCTGCATAACACCAAAAGATGGTTCCTAACAACAGAAAGGATTAAGAATCTCCAAGGGGGTTTTCCCCAAACTATATAGGCTACTGCACTAATGACGTGGATGATCAGGGTCCCATGAGTACCGTATAAAATTTAATTGTGCCCACTGGTGGGCCCAATTAAATTAATATTGCCATATACAATGTGACAGCTCTGTGGTTGCAAAGGGATTCACACTGAAAGGACAGAAACAAAAACATTGAATAAAGCAAATTTCATAAAGCAGTGTCTGTTCAAACAGGCTGACACAACAAATATGGAATAATCAAAGGTTATAATTTCAGCTGCTGAATACGGAGCTCTAAACGGCTTCAGCAGGAGCAACTTCTCGTGTCACCCCTCTGGACTTTTTGGACTAAACACAAATGTAACCTCTTCAGCATCATGCCTAGTGCCTCCTCTTGAATGTTTAGGTGATCTTTTTTTCTCCTTTGCATGATTACCATGCAAGTGGGCATTTACTTCAAGGTCTGTTCCACTTAATTTCCAGGGGGAAAGATAATTAAGCAGGATCCGGAACACTTCCGAAATTTTTCTTACTGCAAAATAGGCTTTACTAAAGTTCACACTTGGACTACAAAACCGTACCATTTGCAATATGAAATATGCATACACTGCGAGCTAAACCCCTGTAAAACCATGAGTGAAAATGTACAGCTCTTCCAGAAGAATCAGCATTCCACATATTACCTCAACATTTGCATAATATTCCAGAGGCTTTTCAAATCCCTTTCCTCTGACAAGGAGCTGCAAATATCATCGGGTTAAGAAATGTTCTTCCTTTCCTGCTGTTTGGGAATTTTATGAGACGATATCATTACAGAATGCTGTCACACAGGGGAAAAGGTCACTGCCGGCTTGCAGTCCAGACGTCTGACAGTGGAAGTAAGAAGAAGCCCAGACAGGTAAGGCAAGCAGTTGTTTGCTTCTTTCCATTGGAGAGTAGCTGACTCCAGACAGTATTACATGAATTAACAACCTAATCCTGAAGTCATGGTGGAAAGCAGCTTTGGGAACATTTTCATGGAGCTTGTTAATCTTCTCAAAACAAGTAAACACAGGCCTGCCGTCTCAACAGAATTGGGGTTCTTTGCAGTCTGGATTCTTCTGGGGCAGCCCGGTGGCCTAGTGTGGTTAGGGAGTTGGCCCCAGCTTCTGAAGGTTGTCGGCTCAAGTCCGGGCGCAGTAGGTTGTCCTGAGGTACCCTTGAGCTGGGTACTGTCCCCATCACTGCTCACTGGACAGTGTGTATGGATGAAAAGCAGAGGTTGCATTTGGTGGTTTGGTTGTGCTGTCACTTTCACTTCAAAGCTCAACATTGGTTTACATTGTTGACAAACCAAAGCAACTTTTTAATGAGTTGTATATTCAGTTTGCTTTATGATGGTTATGTACAGAAATGAGAGTTTGCAGTCGTGTCATGGTAGATGGCGCTCTACTCATGGTAGAGTGTCAGTCATTTGCATGGGTGATCTCCGTTGTAACAGTGGTGTCTTCGTTTGTATCTTTGGTTACGTTCACTATGCCTAATAAAGCAAAGAATCTCGGCCATGCGCTTACGTCCTACTCATACCACCCCAGCATTACATTTGTCTTCAGATATATTTTGTTATTACTGTATCTAAAAATATTTAGAAAAGCAATTCATAGCTGTTTTACTTACTACTGATAGTTAAGTACAAAAATCCTTATCCAACTACTGCTAGGCTCTAGTGAAGGGAACTCAAAAAGCATTGAGATGCTCAAAACTGTTTGTTGGGGCGTCCCAACCAACGTGGAGTAATACCTGCCTTTAAATCTCTTAAAATCTGTGTCTGAGCAAAAGCTACTATCAGGAATTGTATCCTAGTTATGCACACTTTACTAATACATCAACTCCATCTTTTCAGCATTTTTAATTATTATTCATTTTTTTATATTTATTTGGCTGGCAGTGGCCATATAAGGTATGATCAATAAACACATAAAAATATGATTGTTATTAGGGGTGTTTCTGAAGAATATTGGTGTATTTAGAAATACTGTGAGTATTCAGAGCTTCTGCAGTTTCAGTTTTCCAAACTTTTGAACACTGTGCATAAGCGATGACCCTCCCATCATTTCTTCACATTTCCTTGTCAAAGATTCAGACTTTCTTGTATTTTAATGTACTGTTGAGGAACAGTTCTCCAGATCTTCCTAAAGGACAATGTTTTTGTCTGCTTTTGTCTAGTTTTGTGTTGGTTAATCCACACAGTGATCTACGTCTGAACCTTCAAGCAGAACAAGCATCTCAAACATCTATGACATGAAGCAATGAAGACACAGGGGCAGATGATTCCAGATGATCTGGGGATTCGTTTACTGCTGATGCTGGGTGGTTGGAACCCCTTTATCTAGAGCATTGTATCTTTAGACACTTTGCGGCCTGGAGCACTAACATATATGTTCCCTTTTTGAGTTTAATCTACTCAATGCGCTAAAGATACAAGGTGTCTAGATAAAGGTATTACAAACACCCAACATTCAGCATCACTGTATGTATAAAAGCACCAAAAATTAAGATTCTTTCAAGATCATTTTATCTTTGGGAATATCTGCAATATCTGTCCATAGGATTTGCATTTATTTATTTATTTTATTTAAAAAAAAAAAAAAACATTTAAGGAAACTCAGCAACTGTTTTGTTTCACACAAATGCATCATATCATGCATCCACCACTGACAATGATAATTAATGAAAAAATACATGCCAACCATGACATTTTCATTCTTGATTTTCAGTCATTGCTCATTTCTCATAACAATGTGTGAAAGAAACATAATATGAAGTAACTCTCTAGCCTAACAGCAGCAGAAAAAAAGACTAAAAGACACTAAACCAGCACTTGTCTGAGATTAAAAAACTACAGGATACCTGGGGAAGCATGCAGCTATTGTTTGTTTTCTCCCGGCAGCTACAGCTAATGAAGAATGATGATAAAACGTGTCCTAAAATGGTTGCTGTTTTACTGCTATTATAGAGCAATGAAATTAGTCTTCCCTAATGAGAATAAATGGCTGCAGAGTCAAACAGGTGCTACTGCCTTTGAAAAGAGTGACAGGGACACAATGCAGTGCTCATCTCGTCCTTTAAATCCCCAGGAGAACCGGAGTGGCAGTTGTGTGTTATATTTCTGCTGATATAGCTGCTGGCTTTGCTGAGCCGGTCAGTTATAATGAAGCGATAGTTTAAAAATGAAAACACTCTCGAACTTTCCCGTTACCTCGCGACCCTTTCCTAACTGATATGTCTCAGTAACTCCCTTTCTCAAGTCTTCTTGGATAATGTTGGATTGAGACAAAGTGTGATGTTAATTGAGACCTTTTAGGGAACTTTAAATTGCTACAGCTGCTGTGTTTAGGTGGTGTCTAGATGCAGTTGGTCTGGCAGCAATCAATCTTGGGTGTGTCCAGGCTAATTGAACCTGCTAACAATTCAATTTGGGTAACTGATTGATTGAGTGAGGAGAAAATCAGCTTTTCTCAGAAGAAAGATGCAGGCGATGGTCAGTTTTTGTCCTCGTCATTTGAAATCCGTGTGCACTTTTTACCCAAGACCTTCTGTGCCTTTTTTTAGATGAAACTATTTAGTCATAAATAGTACAAATAGCACAATTTTAAGAAATGGGCAAATATTTTTTCACAGCACAGGCTTATTTGGTGTGCGAGATTTGCTTCTTTAGTGTCTTTCACTTTCACTTTCACTTTTCACTTTAGTGTTGAGCTACAAATCTAAACCAGGCTTGTCAATGAGTGCTTTTGACGACTCCGACAGACTGGTTTATGTGGTTTCTGATATGGAGAGAAAATGGTGCCAATCTGAAATGCAATGCCTGACAGTGTGAAAAGCAATGTGAACATGAATGTGAATTTATTCCAGATCAAATAATAAAACCACTTGGCGTCTTTACCGCACATAGATGTGCATTTCTAATACAGAATGCTGAATTTTATTTCAAAAATTGAGTGCAGTCTGCCTTGAAATGTAATGAATGCCCGGCTTTAGTTTCTACTGCAAACTTCTCCAAATGTAGAGGATGAGCCAAAACAATGTGATGCGATGTTTTTTCCACTTTGGCACATATTCTGCATGTTGCTATGGGAGTAAGGCCCTATATCAACATATGTGCCTTCATTTGAAGTGCTAGTGATTTTCTCATTATGAGCAGAGTGGAGCACAATGAGTAGCAACCTCGGCATTGGGCTGCCATTTCTGGGAAGCTGTGATTTGGATAGTACCTTGCTCATGGGTACCTACTGGTCTGGGACTCAAAGCCACGACCTTCTGACAATGGGCGTTTGTTTGTTTTGTTTCACTGGTCACACAGACCGTGAAACATGCACTGCAATGATAAACACAATGAACACTGACCGACGGCTGTACCCCGACTCACAGGGATCCACATACCTACAGACTAATGAAGCCCACCTGGCGACATAATGAGGTACCAGGTGTGCCCAGTCAGGGCACAGCGCCATGAAACATGGCAGATATAATTTAGAGTTAAACACTACTGAGAGGGCAGTGGTTTCAATAAAAAGTTGAGGCCAGTAAACACCAAGTCATGGATGATTATAAAATACAGATGTTCAGTTTTTTTCAAGGGTGTTTTCGAGAATATCAAAACATTCAATTAGAACTGTGGAGAACTTGCAGCCTGTATTCATTAACTTCTTTCAATTCTTCTTTCTCACGATGGGTTGTGACCTGTCCAGGGTGTGTCCCTGTCCTTCGCCTGTGAGCTGGGATGGACTCCAGCACTCCCCGCGACCCGTTTAGGACAAGCGGCGAAAAATAATGTGACCCCAATGTTCTTCCTATTTCCCAACATTTGAGCCTGCATATTTCTGACCCTTTTTGGCAAAAAGAAATAAAATGCTATTTATGCAGATTAAACCCTATTAAAGATGCCCAATTCAGTGTGTCATAAAGTGTCTGTGTACGTATTTGCTGAGTTGCTTTAATAGGGGTCTCAAAAAAGCAAGAAAGAAGCTGAAGTGTCCATGTTTAGTCTTGCGTGAGAGTGGAACCCTGAGAATCTGGAACCACATACATCCATCGCTTTTGTGACGATTTAGCGGCTACATCCAGCTTAGTTAGAGGCAAGTGTGTAATGACTTGGGCTTTACCTTTGTGTCCTGGCACCTTCAGTCTCCCCTTCTTGCATCTGAATGCTTCAGCTCCTCGTTTCTTAAACCTGATTAATGGCTTCACTCCATGATGTCAATCCATGATGTAATTTCTATCAAGCTCACTATCCTCATTGTAAATAGGATAATGCTATGTCAGATTCTTCTTAGCTATTGAATATCCATTCATCCCATTCCTGTGAGAAAGAGCAGAAATATCAGCAGTAACATTATCTTTGGTCATCATTTTACAACTAAGCAGGAAACATTTATTAGATGATGTGTTAAACTGGTTGCTTGTATGATGAATGGTGACTGGTGTGTTTAGTGGAGCAAAGAAATAACTCACATCTAACCTTAAACAGCAAGAATATGGACATATTCATCCCTTTAGCTTAATATTGTCCTTAAAAAACTTAACTGCATAATATTGCCTTCATGCAACATATATATATATATATATATATATATATATACAGTACTGTGCAAAAGTTTTAGGCAGGTGTGAAAAAATGCTGTTAACAAAGAATACTTTCAGAAATATAAATAATGATTTTTTATTTTTTATCAATTTACAAAATGCAAAGTGAGCGAACAAAAGAAAAATCGAAATCAAATCAATATTTGGTGTGACTACCTTTTGCCTTCAAACCAGCATCACTTCTTTTAGGTACACTTGCACAAAGTCAGGGATTCTGTAGGATAATAGTCGGTGTCTGATCAACCAGTTTTACCAAACAGGTACTGATGATCATCAATGTCACACGGAGGAGAAACACAGTCATGTTTGGAACAGCCTACCAGCCGAGCTCCTTCAAAAACTGTGTGCAAGTGTACCTAGAAGAACTGATGCTGTTTTGAAGGCAAAGGGTGGTCACACCAAATATTGATTTGATTTAGATTCTCTTTTGTTCGTTCACTGCAATTTGTTGATTGATGAAAATAAATGATTAACACTTCCATTCTAGAAAGCATTCTTTGTTGTGTATATATATATATATATGTGTGTGTGTTTGTGTGCAAGCAACAATATTTACAAAAGTCAGACTCTTATATTGTTTTCATTTTTAGCAATTTTGTCTTTATTTGATGAGAAAACTCTTATATTAAATTAGCATATTAATACATGCAGTTTATAAATGTTTATATAGACCAGCAAGCCATAACATTAAAACACTGTGCCTCCCTGAATTCTGGTGCCAACTCTCTAGCAGGAGAATGATGCACACACTCCTAGCGCTCCATATAATGCAGAAGAAAACATGATGCATCAGAGCTGGCCAGCTTTTTCCATTGGCTCATGGTCCAGTTTGGAGGTTTATGGTGCTATCATTACATAGCAAGCTGTGATGCACGGTTTGGTTTTCTATTATTAACTATTTCAGCACTCTACAAAACCTGCCTTTTTGGAGATGCTCAGACCCAGTTGTCTAGCCAAGGCTTAGCACTTGCCAGAGTCAATAAGATCCTTACACGTGCCCATTTTTTTTTCCTTCCAAGACATCTGGTTTAATCATTGACTGTGCACTTGCTGCCTTGTATATTCCACCTCACCACAGGGCAGCGGTGGCCTAGTGATCAGAAGGTTGTGGCTTTTAATCCTAGACCAAAAGGTTGCCCTGAGGTACCCTTGAGCAAGGTACTGTCCCCATCACTGCTCCCCAGGTGCTTTAAATAGCTTCCCCCTACTGCACAGTGTGCATGGGTATAAAGCAGAGTCTGAATTTCTTTGTGGCTTACCGTGTACTATGCTGTGTTTCACAATGATAAAAATAGTCACTTTCAACTTAACTGGTGTTATTCACTTCACATGTTACTGTTTTTATTTTTCATTTCTTTTTAAACCACCCTCCCAGAGCCCCTCGAAGCTGTAAGGGGTTACATTTAGAAATGATTTCTTAAAATTATTAAAGAGCTGCAACAGTTGGCAGTCATGCATACTAATATGAAGTGAAAGTGTAAATAATGTGAACGTCACGTATGTCCTGCTTCGATCAGGGACCAAGACAGAGAATAACACAATACTGTTAGGAGTCAAAATGTTTAAAATGTTTAAATGAGCACAAAAAGCACAAAAATATTCTGACAAAGGGTTTAGAAGGTAATGAAGTATGGAAGTCTCAGCATAAGAGTGAGAGGGCCAGATGAGTCAGATGAGTTTTTGAGGTGTCTATGCATGACCCTCTGCAGTGAGGGCTGTATTAATAGTGCCTTGTTAATGGCCTTTTTTAAAGGTCGGTGTGTTCCCTTTGGGGTAAGCTGATTTCTGCATTCTTGGAAGAGGGAAGAAGAAAAGCACTTGCAGGGTTCCAAAGTTACTGTGCCAAGGTCACCATGGTAACCAGGAAGAGAAGGTGACAATTGAAAGAGTGAGGAAAAAAAAACATAAAAGGTTAACAGTGTCTGGAGCCAAACAACCACGGGGGCATCGTTAGCACTGGCAAACTGCATGACCCTCCAGAACCGGCCTGCCGCTAATGATTAGTCTGTGCCCAAGGATGCCCAACATGACTGCAGATGTACAGACACTACTAACAAATTTGCCCTAATGTTTTCATAACCTGAGCATAAAATATGTAAAAAGGTGAACTTTTAGCTTTCTATGCAATGTGAACTCTCAGGGTGTTACTATGGCCCCACGCTATTACACTGTACGAGATTATTTGGTTGTGCATGCTGTCCTTGTCAGAGCAGAATCAATATTCTAAAACAGCTTTCATACGAAGCTGAGCCTGCAGCTCTATGAGTGCAAGTGGCCAAGACGAGCACAGAGTCTATGCAGATATGTAGACATAACTCATAGAAAAGCAAGGTAAAAAAACCTGTGTTCAGCATTCCAATTCAGTAAAGCATGAAGTGTCATATTATTTAAAACTGCAGCCATTCTTTAGTGCAGGAATCGCCTGTATGTACAAAATGCATGTAACTGCAAGTTTTACCACATCATGCTTGAGTTCATTTATCACATGGGATCAAATATAATCACACAGTACAACTGAGCATGAAAAGGCGGCGTATGAAAATGTCAAGTGAGATTTATGCTGTGGGGTTACTTTAAATAGCTTAGGAAATATTACATTCATATATTTCTTTGTGAAAAAAAAGCCTGTTTTTTATTTTATTTTATTTTTTCCTATTTCTGGTCAACTTTAATCAATAGACGTATTTATTACGTTTCATTACTCCACATTTTCTCATATTCCAGAAAACGTATGAAGGAATGATGCCATTTGTTACTTTGTCCAGTCAAATGGACGGCATGTGGACACATTTACATCAATGACATTTATCAGACACCCTTATCCACAGTGATGTGCATTGCCTAATGACAATGTCTTTCATTGCCTAATGAAAGTCTCCCAGAAGGGACTTGGCCTTGCTCAGGGGCTTGAATGGTGCTAGTGCTGGAGACAGGACAGAGTCTATCCCTAGGCCACCATCTCTTCACTTGAACGGGTGGCCTTACTGCTAATTGTGATCAAGTGATGCATTGCTTGCATCACACTAAATGATGGGCAGGACCATCTTACTTACAAAGAGTGAGGATAATTAAGCTCAGTTGGACTCCCGGACATAAATCAGGCCGAAGCTTATTCATTTGCATCACTCGGGATCCCTCAGTTGAATTTTTTATGGCGAAACAGAAGCCATATGCTTCCGTCTGTTGTCCATGTTAAGTCTTTTCTAAGACCAGTGTAGAGTTTCAGGCGCCTTTTGTTCTTGAGGGTGATATTTTTCTGCAGTTGATGTCTCTATAATAGCTTTCTTCACTAATTCTTCCAGCACTTGCCCTGCATTTCGCTGTGCTATCACAATATAAACGGAAGCTAGTTTGCTTTGTGTGCTTTGCAGTTTGAACGAGGTGAGCTGAGGTGTGCTGTTTTTCATCAGATTGAGCTGTAATTCATCCTTTTAAACTTGAGGACCACAGCAGTAATGGGGTACACAGGAGCAGATATCATGTATTATTTCTTCTATTGCACTCCCAGTGCTGGCATAGGCTGCGGATACTTAAAGAAATAAAACAGTTTGTTTTTCATTAATATTTCAAGTTTAACAGGTTGCGAGCCAAAAGGCTTCATTCTGCCATGAGCACATCCTTGACAGGTTGAATGACAGTAATTGTGGTGTTTCTGAGGCAACAGTCCAGTTCTGGAGCGAGTGTTTTTGTGGTAATTTCTATGATTCATGGGAGGTCGTTTCTCAGCTCCGAGCCACCGCAGGACCAGCACGGCAGGTGAAACAAATGCGATAAGCGCATTAATTACATTTCATAAAGTCTATTTCTCTTGGCCCCTCCTCCACATGCTCCTCCTGTCTTCTTCACCAGCGAGATGTAATAAATCAGAGGTTTCATCCCTCTCAGTGCTTACTGCGTTGAAGTCAGAACGAGCAGGCAATCCCCCCACCAGAGTTCAATGACAAGCACTGAACAAAAGACCCAAATGAAATCCACCACCTTTCCTTTCAAGGCGATACTTCTGTGATGAAAAGAAACGACTCCAATAGGCCCCCCTTTTTTCTATCAACATGGCCTTTTATTATTTCTCTCTGAGTCCCTCTGCAGTGCCACAATGCTTTATTTGTAATAACCTCTATCCATTAAATTGGATTTTGGCACATTTTATGTAAGATATATTACAGTAATCCAAGGTGGTAGGAATGATTGTATTGTTGCCTTCTTCTCCCACAATTCAGAGATTCCTCACGTCTGTTCTTTTCCACAAACTTCACAATCACCATCCATCCAGAAGATGAAACAGGACTGGAGGGCATAGATGCTCTGACATGGAAAAGGGGACACGCTCTCATTTTCTCCTTCTTTTCTCTCCCCCTAAGAAATTCTCCTAGAGCATAATGGAATCTCTCTATCTCAAGACTCTTGGGTTAATAAAGAAAATAAAAAAACAAACAATATGTTGCAAGGAAGACTCCGCAAGGAACAGGCAGCCTGACAAGACCAATCTATTTCCCATTTCGACTAATTACTCTGCAAGACAGTGTATTAGGAGGCAGGGAAAGGAATCAGTTGGTGCTACTGCTACGCTTTAAAACAATGTTCATTACCATAATCCTAATTACAGAAATGGAAAAGGGAGCAATCTTCTGCTTGAAGATTTAAAATTTAATGCAGACTGAAGCCGTTTAGCAGACAGCAACAGTTGTCTCCCGACTGATCAGGCACAGCATAAATGATCTATGTCCCAAATCAGGCAATAAATTAGAGAAATAATGGAAGAGGAGAGGCAATTTAAGGCACCCTTGTTCACTAATCAGCCCAAGGCTTCCACTTAGATCGCTGAGTGAGATCGTTGAGCCTGGCCTTGTCTTTAGGTTAGAGAAAGCCTGGCTCATCCCTGTGAGTGGCATCTTTTCACACACTCCAGAATGATACAGGCAGGGATGCAGAAAGGTGATTTATAAAGTGGCACACACAAAATCTAAAGCAAGGTCATGCAAAATCAAGTTTTGAATAATTTACTCAGTCATAAAGTGCTACTGATGAAAAGATGGAATATATATAAATCAAAGAAACCCCTGAAATACAATACTCTCTTCTTTTGGTACCCCTTTATTTAGACCCCTTGTAACTTTAGGCACTTTGCAGTCTGTCATGGTAACATTTATTTCCATTTCTTTCATTTAATCTGCACAACATGCCAAAATTAGGCAGTTTGACAGACATAAAATATGATTTAGCACCAACAAGATGATTCTCTATGTTCCTTAGCGGCTCAAGACTTTTGCCCAGTGCTGTATGTTTGCAACCAACAGATTTGTTTAACTATAAACATTGAAATCACTGATGCATCATAAGGAGATTTTTCACCCAAGCCTTTTTGAGACATTTCATAATAAATTTCATCCATTTCCTGAAGCTGATTAGTTGACTTTGTCTCTTTTCTTGATCTCATGGATTTCAGGGTCTTACCACAAAAAAAAAAAAAAAAAAATCACATGACCTCTAATGCTAGCTCATCCAGCTTGAGTTGAGTTGAGTTCCTCAACAGTGTCTTCACAGCCAGGAGCCCTATACTACAGACTTAGAACCCTCATTTAACTATTTTAGGCTGTGTTTTTAATGATGACCAAGCCTGATCAAGCCTGCATCTTAGCGTCCATGCTTTCCTCCCCTCTTCTCCCATTCTCCTCTCTTTGAAATCTCTCTTGAAGATAAAATGATAGTTAAAGTATTAACTCAGCCTCCCCTTTGACTGAGATTGGTTCTGGCAGTTCAGAGAGAATTAATATGTGCCGCTCTTTTTGAAGGCAGGGGAAGCATTGCAGACTAATGAGAGAAGAGGAGTTTAGGGATACAGTCGGTGAAGAGACGCAGCCAATCACAGCTGACAGCACTCCTTCAGCCGTCTGAAGAGGAGATGAGGGAGGCGCACTGATGTGCTTTCCCTTCGAGGCGTCGGAAACACTTCAACATGAGACAATTCCGCCGCAGTTACTTGATGATGGAACTTTTCTGAGCCTTGTGAAATGTAGATTTAATATACAAGCCCTCCTCACTGTGACATTGTAGAAGTAATTGTTAGGCAATTAGGAGCGATTAAGCCTGGCTGTAATCAACACAGCTATCAAATTAAAAAGTCTCAATATGTGGTTGGTAGCTTGCTATGGCCTAAATGGCTCACTTAGGCTTTTTGTCGCTTCTGCTTCGAGGTGAAATCATCAACTAAGCTCTCTGCTGAATACTGAATTTCCCAACTCTTACACTTCAAGTAAGAAAAAAATGCCAGTGAAGTTGTCACTAGTGCCAGGAATGGGCTGCAAAAGCAGAGCTAGAGGTGTATCAGATAATATAAGCCAATAATATCTAAGCACTGACATGGATCCTAGCACATCCTCGGTACCCTGGTTAGGACAAGATGCTCAGATAATGGATAGAAGACCAGGAAAAGTGAGAAACTTTGTAAACGAGAAACAGCTTCACTGTGCACTGTGCAGGCACCTTTGTCTTTGTGCCACCAAGTGCAAAAAGTGCAGGAGTTCATCTGCCCAGTTTGTTGCTGGTGGAGGTTAAGCCTTGATTGAATCCCCCTGTCTGCCTTCCTTCCAGACCACCTCAAACACCAGGTAGCCTGCCTGTGCCATATATATCCTTCTGTATATCCAGAACGTCTCACCTGCATGCGCCATTCATTCCCTTGATTTGATCTTTCAGTATGGATGCAGCTTAAGGCCTTGGCTCAAAATTGTGCAGACATCCACTGAAATGGATCAAATAATACATTTCATCTCTGATGGGCTCCTTACCGTTGTCAAAGGATTTTCCTGGTTTATTTTCCCAATTATGAGGCTCTCTGTTTGTTATTAATCATCACTCTCATTTCATCAGTTTGGACCACATGACTAAAGACAAACATGACAGACATGATAGCTTGAAACTTGATTGGACAAAATAAAAAGAAAAAACTCGAGACTAGACTTTCACATGAATAATTCTGAGTTTGACTCAGATTTATGACTCAAACGGACTTGAAATCCAATAATGAAGAAAGGTGCACGCTAATTTTTCATGTAATTGGATTTGTTTCCCTGTGAAGGCATTAATGGAGAGAATTAAGATGAATGAAGGCCTGGGACATGCCTGTACTGACTGGTTAAATTTTGTTACTTCTTCCCACCTCAGAATGTAATATTTCTTATTGTTCCTGTTGTGTGACTGCAATTTGGTGTTGAGTTTTTGGATTCTACTTGACCAATCTACTACTAAAGTCTTGGTTGTTTCCCGTCTTTCTTACTTTCTCTTGTTTTTGCTGAATTTCTTCTTACAATTTTTTGTTGTTCTTGGTGGTTCTCACTCACACTGCCATGATCACCCTTGAGTTGCTCACAAAGTGAAAGTGACAACCCTTGTCATTGCGAGGTAACAGCACAGCACACAGTGAACCACAATGAAATTGCATTTAACCCATGCAAACACCATGCAGCAGTGGGCAGCTATTGAAAGCGCCCGGGGAGAAGTGACGGGGACAGTACCTTGCTCAAGGGTACCTACTGGTGGGGAACCCACAATCTTCCGATGCCAACTACCTAACCACTAGGCCGCTGCTGCCCCAAATGACACAAGGAACTCAGACCAAGAACTCTGACAGCACTTGTTTCAAAATGACTAAAGAAATCATTGAAGTGAACTGAGTAATAAATAAGCATCAATTGCCATTATTCCAAACGTTTTCTCATCATAGCGTTACCGTCGCGTATTTATTTGAACTCACCTAGGCTTTGTTGCATTATTGCAAACCAACAGAGAGAACATTTCCATTTGTCTAGAGAAAACATTTAGCTATTCCATGTACTCATCAAATGAAGTGGGCTGGTGGTGGTCCAGTGGTAGGATACTCACCTATGAACTAAGAGGTCACAGGTTTAAATCCCATTTCTAACACTATCACCATTGGGTTCCTGAGCAAAACCCTTAACCCCAAATTGCTCCAGGTAGACTGTCCCTGTAATCAGGAAGACGCTCTGGGTAAGAGCATCTGCTAAATGCTGTAAATGTAAATGCGCATGTCTATAAAGAAGAATCTCCTTTCACACATGCACTGCAATCTAGAACTTGTGCAATCACGAATGACTGTATTAGCAAGACTAGACTTGTTTAAACATAAGAGGGGAGCCGAGAGCGCCTGCTGTTAAGGGCCAACACCAAGATCATCCCATAAATTCGGATAACAGAAGGAGAGTCGGCTATTTATGATGGAATCCTGCCTCCTGTATCCTCAGATGCTGTGTTCACTTAAGCTAGAAGGTTTCTTACAAACATCCACCAAAATCTCCTGCTGTGCGTTACATGGGCAACTCTAGACCTCATCATCCAGTGTTCATATGTAAAAACAGCTCAAGACAACACTGAGGTACAAATTCGGGTCGTGTCGTTTTATTTTATGCTTCACTGCTGTGTGCAAGTCACGCCAAGGCCCTCACAGGACAGCAAGCCATCATGGGAAGGTTTTCTGTCCTTGGCCTGAGTGCGGCAGTAGCCCTCTGTAACTTTCATCCAGCAAAAAAAATGGCTGCTTTTATTTTAGGCTGTCGTGCTGGGGCTGCCATTCTGGGAGGTGTGTGTGTGTGCGCGTGTGTGGGGGGTGTTTAGTGGCCTTCTGGGTAATCTCCAGGGTGAGCTAATTAGCACCAGCTACACGAGGAGGAAGCTGAGCGCCTTTTCAACTTGTGATGAAAAGACAGCCAGAGTTTTCGTTTTCTCGCTGCCTTGCTGGCAAATTGCCTGCTAAATGAAAGCAGGATTTTGCTGCCTATCCAAGCCTTTCTTGAACTCCGAAACCCCTCTCCAGCACACAGCGAGGCGACCCAAATTGTCTCTGAGGAATCTCTTCTCTTAAAGTTTTGTTACTTTTCTGCAGTGTTTCTTAATATCTCTCACCCCCACTCTGGGAAGCACTTTATAAGACAACCAAAAGAAAGCTTTGAAAAGAAAGTTTTTTTCTTCCGCTGCTGGTTGAGGCTGAGGATTTGAATCAGCTGTAGTGTGGATAACAGATGAGCGGAGCAAGTTCTGGAATAAAAAATATTTTCATGAATGTTGGTGATTTACTAGGCGTGGATAATAAATCTAATGATTCATTAGAAGGTCTGGTCATTTTGATTCACTTTTTGTGTCATTTTTGTTTGTGTAATCCAGCTCCACTTTTTTTCTAAGAAGACCTTTGTGTTTCACAAATAAATGCTTATCTCCAGCAACCAGGGAGTTATTCCCCACTAAACTTTAATTGCTTCTGCCTGTGTATAATTTACATCTGCTGGAGAATAATGAAGTCCATTGTGCCTGAGGACGGTGTGAATATATGGCCAAGGAGAAGTTTAGAGACAAGAAAGTTTCAAAGGTGCTGCAGTGGTAAAATTCATGGGGCGCTGTAATGACTGTGATATTCGATTACAATGGCAAAGGTCTAATTGTCAAATGTCTAATTTCACAATAAAGCCAAGAAATTTCAAAATTTCTCAAATCAGATGGGTATATAATTACACTAAAGGCTCCCAGCATCTTTAGGGATGAAGATTCGTCTTAAAAAAGTTTGTTTTGCAGATGTTCAGCTGTATTCATAAGTCTAAGTAAAGCAAAACACAGCCTTTGCATTTAACCAGCTATTGAAAGCACCCAGGGAGCAGTGATGGGACGGTACCTTGTTGATGGGTACCTCAGGGCATCCTACTGATCTGGGATTTGAATCCACAACCTTCTGATCCTGGGGCCTAGTTCCTAACCACTAAGCCACTGCTGCTTTTACAGGTTCAATATTTCAGACGTCAGTTCAAGATCCTAACTGTTTACCAAGCCACATTCCTGCAGCCATGTTCACAATCTTGTTTCTGTTAAAGAACCAAGACTACATGTCCCTTGAAAATAAAGGTCCAACAGAGCATGGCCATACTAACTGAAATGTTATAGCTTTAGGCAATGCTGGCGTGATTTTTTTCCAGTAATGTTTAAAAATGTTCAAAATTATAAAATTTTAATGCATGAATATGAATATGCAATATATATATATATATATCTACCTTGAGGGAGGCAAAATGGCCGTTTACACATGCACACACACACACACACACACACACTCGCATGCACACACACACACCTACACACACGCGCATGTAATCTCCCATATGTTCACACATGCATGCAAATACTCAGTCATGCTCAGACACACATGGCAATGCATACATGAATACATTCAGCCACGCACACAATTTAAATAAAATTCAATTTGACCACTGAGTTTAGCATCATGTCTTTGACAAATCCTGCCTTTCATACTCCCCCCCTACGAGCATGGAGCAGCGACGATGAGGAGTAACTTCTTTCAGAGAGAAGAGCGAGAAGCTGCCGTGTGTAATTGAACAGGATATGTTGCAGTGTCTCTTGGTGCTGAGGCAAATTTCATTTCTGTCTCTAAATGCGATTACTGGGTACTAGGAAGCAGAGGAAACACTTTTTTTTTTTTGCCTGTTGTGTCTCGCAGCCACACAGGATGCCGCCTATTATTCCAGTTACAGTAAAGCAGCCTCACATAATACAGAGGGGCAAAAGCAAAGGCATCCTTCTTACTTCTGGGCCCTTCAGACAAATTAACATAAATGAATATCAACTGTCTATTAAATAACCCCCCTCCTTCCTGTCTTCAGAGAGCATACACTGCACATTTGCGTTTCCCTCCTCTTCATTGATTTATTTGTCACAGTAAATTAGACATCTTTTTCCCCCCTCTTTTCTTCTAACTGGAATTAAAACACTAAAATTAATAGACCATCTACGTCTGGCACAAAGAGCCAGATGCATGTACTATCATATGTCCCCAAAATGTGCCTTGATGCGGATGCAATAGGCATCCAATCTGAGACTGAATTTAATGTTTGTTCAGTAAGAATACAATTTATCATGAAAAATAGTGCATCAGCTGTTTGTGGGGTGCAGGCAAGTGAAATAATGTAGCCATCACCAAGCCGAAGATTTCTGGTCAAGAAATCAGTTTGTAATACAAGAACAGGGACTGTGCAGACCAAGTGGATCTGAATGATGCCAAATTCTGAACTTCGTCTTCCAAAACATCCAAGCTTAAACAGTGCTGTTCTGATGGTCAACATTATGGGATGGTGGAAACCTAAAGGAAGCCCTGTGGTCCAACAGGTTATGGGTTCAAGCACGCCTTTATCCTGGCTCTGGCAGTAGGCCCTGAGAAAGGCCTTTAACTCCAAGTAAGTCCAGGGAGTTTTGTAAATCAGTATTTGTTTGAGTCTCATGTTGTTAAAGGCCGTTCCTTAACAGCGCATCTTGTGAGATGAAAATGCTCATTTTTATGTGGTTTTAAAATCTCTAAAACTGATGTGAGCTGCTCATCATGCCAGATTTATTGCAACTTTACATACAAACTACTACCCAGGTCTTCATGAAGGGGATCTACAGCATGAGGAGGATGATAAATGTGATGTGTTATGTGGAAAATGATTTCTAGCAAAAAGTTTACAATGTACTCTTTAAAGGGTCCAAACCTTGTGATTCTCAGTTTTAAAGATCACTCTGTGGACGGGTAACCTGTCCAGCGTGTTTCTCCTCCTTTCATCAGGAACAGGAGGACAGGGGAATGATGCTCGAGGGGACCTCAGGGTAACCTACCGGCCTGAAACTGGAATCCACAGCACTCTGATCACAGTACCTAGTCCCTTACAATCTGTCTATATTACACATTTAAATCCTTTTCGAGATGAACAAACAAGTTTGCTGTTTAATTTTTATTCACCACTACCTCTTTCACCCACCCTTCCCAAAATCCCATTTTTTCTTATTTTACAATTAATATTAATCTGAATACTGTAAACTCAGTCAAAGACACTGGTATCTCTACCACCAGGTGGCCACCATTGTGCTGCGCTCCTCGTATGACGACTGTAAAAAGTCAAAGAGATCCCCAAATCTATCATTTGCACTTTTTAAATGTCCGGCCCTTTTCACAAACTGCCAGTATCTAGAGCAAAAGGGTATAAATTGTCTAAAAATAAATAAACACAAAACTCGCTGTGCATAGAAACTGATTATTACTTTAGGGTCCCAGATGTGGCATTGAGTACGGTTATGCATCCCCACTAAGGGAGTGAAATCTACCGTCTATTCTGGAGTTTATCAGCATTGTTCAGCTGCCATCCTGACCCTGCTTTTGCTAAAATACACGCAGCACATTAGTAGATAAGCTTGGGAAACAAGAAGAAATTGAGCAGCACTCGGGACAAAACATATGTTGTGTTGATAAGCTCGTCATTCCGGGCCTGGGAAGTTCCTGCAGCAGTGGAAGCACACAGAGGAGAGAACCTGGTAAACATGACACCATCGTTTATGCATGAGCAGCTCCTGTTTAGAATGTACATATTTTACTGTCATCCACAGACAAAAAGGAAACAACACAAGAACACACTAACCTGATCCCCCTGAGAAATTCACACTGGTGTACACTTTGTAAATGAGCATGAAAATGTCACATTTTATGTAAATCAACCCACTGAGACCCTCTGCCACCTTATCAAACCCATTACTGTCAGATTTCCTCACTTTTAAAACTTCGGTGTTGAAATCACTCATGCACTTGTAGGTCTAATTAACTTATGTTCTTGACAAAAAAACTGAGTGTATTGAAAGGAGGCTTGAGTCTAACAAAAGCATTTGAGCATTCCAGAGAAATGAAAAGTGAAAGTGACTACCCTTGTCATTGTGAAACGCAGCACAGCACAACACAAAGAAATTCAATCCCTGTGTTTCACCCATACACACACGTGCAGCAGGGGGCAGCTATTGAAAGTGCCCGGGGAGCAGTGACGTTGACGGTACCTTGCTCAAGGGTACCTCAGGGCAACCTTTTGGTGAAGGAATCAAACCCACAATTTTTCGACCTAGGGCAGCTCCCTCACCACTAGACCTCCGCTGCCCCAGTAGGGATCAGACAGGCATCACAGGGTTAACCATTCTACAAGCAACTGCAAGAACAGAAAAATCAGAAATGAATAGTAACTCCTTTAATTAATTGAACAGCCTTTAATTTACAATGCGAGCCAATTTTTAAGATTTCATCTGAAATAAATTTGGACAGTTGCAATTGCTCCAGCACATACAGACAATACATGTAATAAAATGAATTTTGTAAACAAGCACGCGTATGTAAATTAAAGACGTCGTAAAGAGAACTTATTTCACAAACAGGAAATAATGCATGATGTTCTAACTGGGTGGAGATACAAGGTGTGATTCAAAGAATCGTTGGAGAAAAGGGTAATAGACAGAGATAATAACAGATGTTATAAGAACAGTGAATAGGTGGAGACAGAAGGAAAGAAGCAGGCAATGGATGGAGATACAAGCTGATGGGGGAGACAGACAACTGTAGGCAGGAAATGGGTGCAGGCGGAAGGTTATAGACACGAGATGGGTGGAATCAGAAAGGCTCCATAGCTGATTTCTTCATAATGATGAATTTTTGACCCGAAGCCAAAGATTTTAAATCGCAAGGCACGTCGTTCTCTCTAAACAACGACTGATTGTTTCTTTAATAAGAGATCCTTGCAGCACTGCCAACCACAGCAGAGTGCTTGACCTTCCAACAGTTTTGCAGCAATGAAGAGTGCCAGGAAGGCAGGCCCATAACTAATTACAGCCAAACCTGGCACATGTAATTGACACCACATTACTGGACTTTGGTGTCCCCTGAGAAAGAGGCAAGACG
Source organism: Hepsetus odoe (assembly GCA_017165825.1). NCBI lineage: Eukaryota > Metazoa > Chordata > Actinopteri > Characiformes > Hepsetidae > Hepsetus > Hepsetus odoe. The sequence goes on from CM029368.1 coordinate 5,315,278, forward strand.
GCTAATATTTCTGAAATTACTGTAATGACCCAGAGCTTTATTGAAAATGGTGTAATTATGATATCAGTGTGTTATTGTCTCTGCTTTTTTGGTAATGACTGAAATGAGACTGTGTTTCTGAGGCCTGATTAATTCGGTGCTGGGAGTAACACCCAGTGGAGCCCAGTGGAGAGTGTATGCTGAATTATACATGCATAAAATGCATGGCTGAATATTATACTTGTTCATCAGTTTCACCCCCCTATTCGAATTGGTGCTGCTCTTTTGGTCCCTGTGGCTTTCACGTTGAAAAAAATAGCTCAACCCAATATGCACACATGGCTAACAGTAAATGGAAAATAGTAATTGCAGAGTTTCATGATTTCACCACCACAATACTAACTAAAGTTATTCACCCCTATTAGCATTAAAAACATTCAAATTTCAGACTGAAATATTAGTATAATTATCTAAATGTGGGACTTAATTCACTCTTTTAATTTGGGCTATAAGATTGTGCAAACATTAAGGCTAGGTTTCTCCTGGTGATTCTAAAACGCTCCAGTTCATATGTTTCCTCCTGAGAGCAAAACTAGAAAAACATCACATTTATATTCAAATATAAGAAAATAAACCAAAAATGGGTAAACCGCTAACATATGTATATAGTCGTAAAAAATGATGTATTATTTTACATTACATTTATTCATGTTTTAAATTCAGTGTCTGAACCACATCTTGGCTGGGCAGCAAGAGCAACACTGATGTATTCTATGATGCATCGATTAATTAAGATCCATCAGTTAAATAAACATTAAATGATAAACTTTGCCAAAGACTTTAGTGACTTTTCGTAGATTTGAAACCATTTCAAAAGATACTCGACAAGTCGATGCCATTCATTCAGGATTAGTGTGTTTTGTTTGTGACTCAGCTTTTAGCCAAATGATTTAGTTAAAAAATAGTATGTTATTTAAAAGTAGCCTTTTGGTTTTTATTTAAGTACAGATTGCAGAAGAAATTACAGACATTCAAATTCGATCATCCAACCTTAATGCAGAAAGATCATCTGGTGTGTGAATCTTTCTGAATGGTTTTGCTGATGTCCGACAGTGTTCTCCCACAGCTTGCAACGGCATCATTTAAAGCTTCCTGCAGCTTTTTATGACTAAAGGACAGTACAATGTGCAGTAGATTATCACACTGCTGTTGAGCTGGTTAGGTGTAATGCTTGCTTAATCCTCTTTCGGCTATACCTGGCCAACTGCGTTAACTCTGTGCTGCTTTAAATTTCTCCTTTACACTGGTCTTTAATAATGAAGGTTTTGATATTTGAGATATCTATTAAAATGGACTAGATATTGGCACTAGGTACCAGCAGGTATTAAAGGAATGGACATAAAAACAGAAGAACTGGTTTTGGTGGTTCCCAAGTGTCATGGTTATGCTCGAGAGGCAAGGCACTCACACGCAGGTCTAACTGGGACACGTTTATTTCCAAACTATGACACAAACACAACGTTGTAACTCACGGTGCAGACAAACAGTAAGGACGGTGAACGGACAACACTGGGTCGGACTGGCAGGCTATTTGTGTGTGGTAGTTCAGGTGCGGGTGATCAGTGGTGATAATTACGAGTGCTCGTGAAAGCCCGGTCAGTACTCCGGGGACGGGGACCTCTCCCCTGGCCTGGGTAACGTGGTGGGCGTGACATCACCCCCCCCTCCAGAGGCGTCCTCCGGACGCCCCGTCCAGCGCGCTCCGGACCCTCGCCGTCCTGGCGGATGCTGTGGGGGTCTGCTGTGTCAAGGGGGTCGACCTCTCCGTTTGGGGGCAGGGCGGCTGGGGTGGTTACGGTGGTAGTCAAGCCGGAGTTGAGGGTCGAGTATGTCCCGGGCTTTGACCCAACTGCGTTCCTCCGGCCCGTAACCCTCCCAATCCACCAGGTATTGAAGCTCCCCTCGACGTCGTCGGGAGTCCAGGAGCGCGTGGACCTTATGGGCTTGACCTTGCGCGGTGACGATGACAGGAGGGGGTTCAGCCTCTCCCACCGGTGCAGCCAGGGGCCCCGGAACGTAGGGCCTGAGGAGGGAAACGTGGAAAACAGGGGTTATGTGTATGTGATCGGGTAGCTTGAGACGGTAAGTGACCGGATTGACTTGGGCCTCTACTCGGAAAGGCCCAATGAACCGGGGGCTGAGTTTCTTACTAGGCAGCCGTAGCTTGAGGTCTCGAGTGGAGAGCCACACCCTGTCTCCAGCTTGGAAGTCGGGGGCTTTCCGTCGACGCCTATCGGCTTGTTGGCGGAAGCGGCGCACTGCCCGTTCGATGTGTGTGTGGGCCTTCTCCCACACGCGCTCAGCCCCTTGGAACCAGGTGTCGATGCTCGGGACATCCGTAGGTGTGGTATCCCAGGGGCAGAGGGGTGGTTGAAACCCCAACACACACTCGAACGGGGTTATGCCTGTGGAGGAATGGCGCAAGGAGTTTTGTGCGTACTCTGCCCAGTAGAGGTACTCAGCCCAGTCGTGTTGCCGGTGGTGACAGTACGCCCGGAGGAACCTAGTCAGCTCTTGAATGGTTCGCTCGGCCTGACCATTGGTTTGGGGATGGTAACCCGAGGATAACGAGACGGAGGTCCCCAGTCGCCGAAAGAAGGCCCGCCAGACTTGAGAGGTGAACTGGGGACCTCTGTCGGATAAGATGTCCTCCGGGAAACCGTAATACCGGAACACGTACTGGAACAGAGCATCAGCGACCTGTCGAGCAGACGGAAGAGCAGCAAAGGGGATGAATCTACATCCTTTTGAAAATCGGTCCACCACCACTAAGATGCACGTGTGCCCCCCGGAACGTGGGAGATCCGTGGCCAAATCGATGGCCACGTGAGTCCACGGACGGGTAGGCACCGGCAGGGGTAATAACTTACCGGCTGGCAACTCACAAGGTGACTTAGTTTGGGCACAGGTGGAACAGGAGCGGACCAGAACCCGAACATCGGCCCTTAAGGTGGGCCACCAGTATTTTCTGCTCAGCTGTTCCCCTGTGCGACGAATGCCAGGGTGCCCTGAGGCCGGAGAAGTGTGGACCCACTTTACTAACCGGATGCGGTGGCGTTCCGGCACGAAGATCCGATCAGGCGGGCACCCTGATGGGACGGAGGTGCCCTCAGCTTCCTGCCGGATGTCCCGTTCGATGTCCCATTGCACTGGGGCTGCCACTACCGTTGGGGTTAATATTGGTTCTGGCTGCGACACCCTCCCTGCTGGCTCGAAGTGGCGTGAGAGAGCGTCGGCCTTGTTATTCTTAGTACCAGGGCGGTAGGTCAGGGTGAAATCGAAACGGGTAAAAAACAGAGCCCATCGAGCCTGGCGGGGGTTGAGTCGTTTTGCCAGCCGGATATATTCGAGATTGCGGTGGTCGGTGAGGACCGTGAAGGGGTGCTTTTCGCCCTCCAGCCAGTGCCGCCACTCCTCCAGTGCAGCCTTTACCGCCAAGAGTTCCCTGTTGCCGATGTCGTAATTGGCCTCCGCGGGGGTTAACCTACGGGAGAAGAAGGCACAGGGAAAAAGCCTCTCGGGTTGCCCGTGGTACTGCGACAGCACCGCCCCCAGACCCACCTCGGATGCATCGACCTCGACCACAAACGGCCTATCTGGGTCTGGCAGTCGTAGGATAGGCGCCGAAGTGAACTTCAATTTGAGGTCTAGAAAGGCCGCTCGTGCCTCGGGCGTCCAGCCGAGGCGGGAAGGTTTTCCCTTTAGCAGGGCGGTTAAAGGGGCTGTCGTGGCACTAAAGTTTTGAATAAACCGCCTATAGAAATTGGCGAACCCAAGAAAGCTTTGTAACTGTCTGATGGTGCGGGGCTCTGGCCAGCTGGTAACAGCCGTCACCTTTTGGTGTTCCATCTCGACTCCCTTTGGCCCGATTCGGTAGCCCAAAAAGGAAACCTCTGTGAGATGGAACTGGCACTTCTCCGCCTTGACGTACAACCCATGCTTGAGGAGGCGGGAAAGGACCTGGCGTACCTGGGTGACATGGGAGTCGTAGTTCTTGGAATAAATCAGGATGTCGTCCATGTAGGCGACTACAAACCGACCCAACATGTCCCTCAGGACGTCGTTGATAAACGACTGGAAGACGGAGGGGGCGTTTTTGAGGCCATACGGCATTACTCTGTACATATAATGACCTGTCGCCGTGCTAAAGGCCGTCTTCCACTCGTCGCCCTCCCGAATCCTCACCAGGTTGTACGCACTGCGGAGATCCAATTTGGTAAAAATGGTGGCCCCTCGAAGTTGCTCGAGGGCTGACGGAACTAGTGGGAGAGGGTAGCGGAATTTAACTGTGACAGCATTCAGTCCCCGAAAATCGATGCAAGGCCGGAGTCCGCCGTCCTTCTTCTGCACGAAGAAAAACCCCGCGGAGGCTGGCGATGTGGACGGTACGATGAACCCCTGTCGAAGGGCCTCTGCAATATACTCCTCCATCGCTCTCGTCTCGGGCTCGGAGAGCGGATAGATGCGAGAGCGAGGAGGAGTGGCCCCTGGCTGGAGTTCAATCGCACAGTCCCATGGCCGGTGAGGAGGGAGTTGAGTGGACCTCTTTGCACTGAACACCTCACTCATTGAACGGTATTTGACCGGGATAGACAATGGAATGTGAGCCAGTGGGCTCTCCACAGACGTGGAGAGGCACGGGAGTGAAGCGTTACAGTGCAAAGAGCACTCCGGGGACCAGGACCTGATTTCTCCTGTCCTCCAGTCTAGGACCGGGTTGTGGGACCTCAGCCACGGGATGCCCAGTACGATTCCGTGATCTGAAAGCGGCAGTACGAACAGGGACAAGGTTTCAGTGTGCGTAGACAGCTGAACGGTGAGTGGACCGGTGACCTGTGACACCCCACCTGGGTTCAGCTGCCTCCCATCGGCTGCCCTCACGGACACGGTGTGTGATAGGGGATACAGAGGGACGTGCAGTTGGGTAGCTACCGTGGGGGAGATGAAGTTGCCAGCCGACCCAGAATCAATCAATGCTGAAACACACAAACAGACATCAGCACAGCGTACAGATACTTGAACAGAAAATTGATGAGCTAATTCAGGAAGCGGTTTAATTACTGTGCGTTTCTTGGCTGCCAGGGCGCAGTCCTTTCGCCCATGTCCTGGCTCGCCACAGTACAAGCAGAGCCCATTGTGGATGCGGCGTTCCCTCTCTGCCCCAGAGAGGTGAATCCGGCCCAGATCCATGGGCTCAGGGGGACTGCGGTCGTTGCGTGGACTGACGGCCGTGAACCCGGGGGGCGCTGCTGCGCGGCTTGGGCTTGGCTCCCACGTGGGCCCGGTGCTTCGGCGTTTATGCTGGTCGAGCCGAATCGCCAGGGTGAAGAGTTCATTCAGGCTTAATCCCTCGTCTCGGCAGGCGAGTTCTCGCTGAATGTCCGCGTGAAGGCCGGCCCGAAACACCGCCATTAAAGCAGGGTCGCTCCAACCGCTGCCAGTCGCGGTAATGCGGAAGTCAAGGGCATATTCCGCGACAGAGCCGGTTCCCTGCTTCATGCGCAGCAAGCGATCCCCCTGGGACTGACCGTGAGCGGGGTGATCGAAAACCGCCCGAAAAGCGGACGAAAAGCGATCGTATGTGCTCACGGTCTCGCCACCGCTTGCCCAGACCGCCGTTCCCCACTCAGCTGCGCGACCGGTAAGCCTTCCGATCACTGCTTTTATCTTCTCTACCTCCGTTAACCAGGGAAATTGTCCAAAGTACATGTCAAACGTAACCAAAAACGCTGCACACGCACCTGGGTCGCCCGCGTAGCGTTCTGGTAGAGCGATGTGGCTTACCGGCGGGGCGGACGGTTGGGCGAAAGGCGGAGGCGGAAAGGCCACGGCGGCTGCCCGGTGTCCTCGGTCCGAGATGGTTAGCCGCTCCAGTTGGTGTTGGATGTCGTCCAACCTGGAAGTCACTCGCCCAAGGATCCCCTCGTGATCTCGGATCCGCTGCCGAAGCTCCATGTCCGCTATTTCGTCCGGAAAAATTCCACCCGTTGCGCCTTGCTGCTCGAAGGTCCGTTCATCTGTCATGGTTATGCTCGAGAGGCAAGGCACTCACACGCAGGTCTAACTGGGACACGTTTATTTCCAAACTATGACACAAACACAACGTTGTAACTCACGGTGCAGACAAACAGTAAGGACGGTGAACGGACAACACTGGGTCGGACTGGCAGGCTATTTGTGTGTGGTAGTTCAGGTGCGGGTGATCAGTGGTGATAATTACGAGTGCTCGTGAAAGCCCGGTCAGTACTCCGGGGACGGGGACCTCTCCCCTGGCCTGGGTAACGTGGTGGGCGTGACACCAAGTTTACAGTGCTGTGCACAAATCGAGAGCCACACTTTACTATTTCTTTCATTTGGCATTGAGAGGATTAAAGTGAAAGTGAAAAAAGTGAACGCGACAACCCTTGTCATTGCAAGGTCACAGCACAGCACACGTGAACCACAATGAAATTGGACCTCTGCATTTAACCCATGCACACAAACACCATGCAGCAGTGGGCAGCTATTGAAAGCTCCCAGGGAGCAGTGACTGGGACAGTACCTTGCTCAAGGGTACCTCAGGGCAACCTACTAGTGAGGGAATCGAACCCACAATCTTCCAATGTGGGGGCAACTCCCTAACCACTAGGCCACCACTGCCCATTAAATGAAAGAAATAGGAACAAATGTTTTCCTGTGCCAGGCTGGAAAGGGTCAAAGATACAAGGTTCTAGATAAAGGGGTTCCAACCACTCTGGGTTCAGCATCAGCAGTAAACTAATCCCCTGATCATCTGGAATGATCTGCACCTGTTTCTTCACTGCTTTATGTCTTAAGTTAAGTTGTTCTGCTAGAAGGTTCAGACGTAGATCACTGTGTGGATTAACCAGCTGTAATGCTTGAAAAGTCTAAATCAAACGCACAAAAAATCAATCCCACAAGAATCTGGGTCCATGATCTGATGCACATGTAGCCTGATTCCCTTTAATGTTTTGCGGATGACAAAGCACTCTGGATGGACCAAGATAAACAGAATTACAAAAGGGTTACATGTAACTAAAATAGCAACATCATCCTGTACTTGCTTCTAATGCAGTCTTGGCAGACGCACCAGGGGCTTCAGCATTTAACAGAGTGGCTCAATCAAACGCCCTGCATGGATAAAAGTGAATGCAATTTAATAACCACCACTTAGCATGATCTGATTGGCTTATTTCTTTCAATTGCTATTTATTTCCTATCACTCTTAGCAACATTAGGATTTCTGACTGAGGAATTGCTTTAGGTGCAACTGAAGACGAGCTGCACTGGTCAATAACTGCAATTGGTCAGCTTGTCAAGCCGTCCATGGAGAGACAACGAAACATGACCATAATGATAATGTATCAACTGCCTCCAAAAAACCGAGGGCTTGGTGGGGTTTGATTTCAGCAAGGTTCAAGGGGTAAGTGTGTATTTCTGTCCCCTCACTGAATGATTTATTTCCTGTCTAAGTTCTGACACTCGTAGTTTAGGGGAATCCTGTTGAAATGGCTACAATACAAACCGTGGAAAGAAACAGCACTTTTCTTGTCCAATATTAAATATTGATTGGAAAAGATTGATCCGAGGAGCGCAGCACGACTGCGGGCGGATGCTGAGAAAGAGCTGGAGAGATGATGGTGCAGGAGAAAAGTGGTCTCCAGTTAATAGAGCTTAGATGATGCAAATTTAAGCAAAATAGATTAAGATGTTAAGAAAACCTTAGGTGAAAGACTGGAAGCACTTCACACTGGGAGGAAACGATAATTGGGACGGTTTTGTGTGCTTTTTTGTGATGGCTCCCCAGGGCTGTCTGTCCTTTTTGTTTTGGTTTTTTCCTCTTTTGACAGAAGAGATGCTTTTCAGATTCCTGCAGTCTAAGATCTAGCCTGTCCCAAAAGCAAACACTTCTTAATCCATTTAGGAAGAGACATAGTACATGACTCAATACACAGCGCAAATGAGAGGCAGGGAGGCAGAAGACAGAGAAAAGAAGGATATATAAAGCTTTTAGAGTCCCCAGACTCTGGGACACAGATAGAGAGAAGGATTAAGAGGCATGTTAGAGGGGGAGAACGAGAGTGAGAGAGAGATGTAGAGAGTGTCTGAGGGAGAAAAAGAGGGCCAGGGTGGGCTATGAGGAGACAAAAGAGAGAGGATCTTTGCTCAGGGAGATGGTCAAGGCCATGTTTGTGGCTGGGGATTGTATGTTGCATGTACATGGGGTCCTCTTGGGTACAACAATAAGGGTCAGTGTGACTATGATCTGTATAGGCCCATCAATATTTTAGCATGGTGGCCACTGAAAAGTGCTGTGAATCATTTATGGGCTCCCAGCAGCTCTCAGGCTCAAACAGCTCTGTCTTTGGCTCCGCCTGCACACCACCTTCAATCTCCCAGCAAATCTCTCAGCCATTTGTACAAGCTGCTGAGCAGCCCAATGCATAGAAAATGATATGAATGGCCTCACAGAAAATGCAGCGGATGGAGCTGTCTACAGCATCCCCATCCCACAACTGCAAAATGAGTAGAAACAAGCTGCTGAGGTCACTCCTTAGAAAAAAGCTTAGGATTGGGAAGCATATCTTGGCTTTGAAGATCTAAAAAAACAGAGTTTTTTATATGTGGTTTTGTCCAAATATTCATTTAAGACCACACAGATTTCTATTTGGTTCCTGAAGTTCTCCCTCACATTTTGGAGGGCTGTTAAGTTCTTCTAAAGGCTGTAAAATCTATTTCTTCTTATGGCTGCTCCTATTAGGTGTCGCTACAGTGGATCATCCAATACCATTTTCGTTTCTTCCTTTCCTTCCTCTTTTACACCTGCATGACTTCTCTCTCTAGCATTACTAGTCCAACTACACTTCTCAGTAGTGTGGCGGTAATGTCACTGTTTTCATAGTCTAATACCTTTTCAGTAGTGAAGCTCATGAATTGATTGTGCAGTGCAGTAAAAAAGTGAAAGTGACAACCCTTGTCATTGCGAGGTCACAGCACAGCAAGCTTGAACCACAACGAAATTGGACCTCTGCTTTTAACCCATGCGTACAAACACCGTGCAGCAGTGGGCAGGTATTGAAAGCGCCTGGGGAGCAGTGACGGGGACGGTGCCTTGCTCAGGGGTACCTCAGGGCAACCTACTTGTGAGGGAATTGAACCCACAAGCTTCTGATGCGGGGCAACTCCCTAACCACTAGGCCACCGCTGCCCCATACAAAACCACAAAAGCTACATTTTCCCAAGCATCTTTTATACTGCAGTGTAAAATAAAACTATGGCTCAGTGGGAAATGCCTCGGACATGCCTGGACCTATACATACAACACACAAGAACACACTTTGGTGACATTCAGCCAATCCCCAGCACTGATGCCTGTGACAGGGGACTAAGGGTAGGGACACACAAGCTTGGGTTCATTTAATGTAGAGTTACTGCACTACACTTTCAAGCAGCACACCTGGTATTGTTATTGCATGATATATGTGGAAAATTCATCTGAAAATTTTGAATTTTGAGATTTTTAATAATTCAGTCAGTCAGTCATTTTCTGTCGCTTGTCCCAAGCGGGGTTGGGGGGAGTGCTGGAGTCCATCCCAGCTCACACAGGGTGAAGGATGCGGGACACACCCTGGACAGGTCGCCAGCCCATCGCAGGATTTTTAATAATTCAATTTTTAATTATGACAGTCATAACCCTCTGATGTGAGGTAGTATTGCAACACTAGACAGACAGAGTTATTACACTTGTTTAGACCTACCCTCTTAAAGGAATTCTAATTTGATGTTTACACTGACTTTACTCAGGAAATATGATGTGAGGGCATGTGTGATTGGACTTCATATCTTCCTTAAACACACACACGCACACACACGCACACACACATTCACACAAACTCAGAAAACCCACTCTATTATTATCTCATGAAACTATTGGGGCATTTCCACGGGCACCAGGCATCGTGCTGTACACAAGCCACACAGTGAAATGATCTGCTGTAAATAAAATGAACCATACTCTTGCCGGACCAATGCCAGCATGGCCCTGCTATCTAGCAGGGCTGAAAATGTAAAGCATCCTTCACAGTTGGGCTGTTTGCATCGCTGCCATCAGAAGTTGAAATAAAGAAACAGAAAAGCTTTTCTGTTTTCAGTTTGTTGTGCTTTATGATTACTAATGCCGATGGAAGAGCACCATAACGACATGTCACTTTGACAACAATCACAAAACCTCCATGTTGTATAGTGTTAAGGAAAAGTCAACTGTATATTTGGGTTAACAGAGCCGGCAGAACACCATTAACAGGTCCACAAAAGAAAAAAGAAAATGGTCTCAACATAGTGTGGCTCAGGTGTGGCTCTGTTCCTACTCAAAGTGGAAAAGCCCCATTTATTGAAATACCTCAAAGATGATATTCTTTGCTAGTAGATATTCTTTGTTCATAGGATACTAGAAGAGTGTTGGAGTGTCATTGGTGAGTGCATCCAACCAAGAATGACCTACCAGGTCATTTCTATACCATTTATATACATACCTTCTTTCTTCAGTGAAGAATTACTTGATGAGAAGATGAGAAGCTGACAATATATTTCAGTGCCAGCACCAATGAGATTGGTATAACCCATTTACAGTCTCTAGCTAATTCAAATGCTTTAAATCCAATTACAGGGGACGTCTGTTACAGTAAATGCGTAGTGTGCGACCGCTGAAAGAATATTCATCTGGTAATTAGTGGCTGTAAACTGCACGCAGCAAAAGAATAAATCTCTCATTATTTTCGCATCCTATTTTAGTAAGATTAAACTCGGAAACGAGAGATGTGCCAGTGACACAAGGCAAAGTGAGGCTGGAGGCCTTCAATCACACATCCACATGTGCATGCATTTTGTATTCGTGCATACACAATCGCTGTGCAAACACCTTGACAGTGTGGCGTCTGTGGAAGAAAGTCAAGAGTCACCAGGAGGACAGAAATTGTCCCCTGAGCCAAATATGCCAACACAGTGGGTTCCGTACCCAGCCTGGATGACAATGCAGCGTCTGCCCAAGTTTATAAATGACTGATCCGCAAAGTGTTTTAATGGTGTAATCTTCCCCTCATCTTGTCAACCTAATGGCTCCTGCCTGTTTACAGTAAACGAGATGCATAGCATGAGAGGAGCGAACTGGCACCCGTCGCCAGCCTGATGAAGACAGATAGACACAGAGTATCTATAAGCATAGCAATCCTACACAACCGAGAGAGAGAGAGAGAGAGAGAGAGAGAGAGAGAGAGAGAGAGAGAGAGAAACATAAACAATGTTAGCTGAGAGTGACAGCAGACAGACAGAGACACATCCATGTGTAATTTGACGTTACTGACTCTGAATAACTCTGTAGATGTTAATAAATCTGAATATTTCATGTTCATCCTCAGCTAAAAACACCATTACATTTGCTTGATGTGAGCTTCAGCATCGGCTTTAATGAGCAGGAGAGGAGGAGGCAGTGGTGGCCTAGTTTTTAGGTATAAGGCCCAATGATTGAGGGGTCGTGGGTTAGAGTCCCAGACCAGTAGGTTACCCTGAGGTACCCTTGAGCAAGCTACTGTCCCCTAAACTGCTCCCTGGGCGCTGGATGTGGCTGCCCAGTGCTGCATGGTGTGATGGTAAAATGCACTTCTTTAAATTTTAAATTTCATGCTCTGTGGACTGCAAGAGGTTTAACAAACGATGTTGTTTGAACCAGTGTAATTACAATAAACATCTGCTATGTTTCAACTTTAGGTTTTGTCCCAGTGAAAGTCAAACCTTGCTCAAAAAAAAAAAAGTGAGGTATGTCTGCAACAAATGCATAATCAAACAGGTTTTCTAATCATTGATAGTGAATGATGAAATGATACATTAGACTGTAACATGGTCATTTTAATAGACTTGTCATTTGACGCAAATGCCTGATGAATATGATGAATATGATGACTGAGGTGTTTGCTTGTAATTCAATATAATTTTCCTTAAGATCATCTTCATACCTTGTGGATTGTACCTTGATCAAATATAATATTTGGACTATAAATAAAAAAGTATTGATTGTTAGTATTTTAAAGTGAGTAAATAAATGACATTTGAGTGCATCTTTTTATGACAACAACATAATTTTAATATGTTTGACTGCGACTGTTGAGAGGAAAACTGGACTGATCGTCTACACCTAAATCTTATATTCTTGTTGTAGAAATGCTGTAATGCATGCTTTTAAACAACACTTCTGGAATCTGATATTAATCCTGAAGGAATCTCTGACAAACGGATCCAGATTACCCAGAATTTAAATACTGGAATATTTAAAGTAAAGTGAAAGTGACAACATGTCATTGTGAAACACAACACACACATTGAACCACAACGAAATGCAGCCTCTGCATTTAACCCATACTCACCATGCAGCAGGGGGCCATACATCCAGCACACAGGAGCAGTGATGGGGACGGTGCCTTCCTCAAGGGAACCTGAGGGCAACCTTCTGGTTTGGGATTCAAACCCACAAACTTCTGATCCTGGGACCTAACCACTAGGCCACTGCTGCCCCTTTATGTGATATAAAATAAAAATCCTATAGGATATGTTTCACTCCTGCAGGAAACCTTCATAAATCCTTCACAAAGGTAAGAAGTCACAGTTCAGAAAGACTAATGCAGATTAAACTTGCCAAATTGTCTTTTTATGAAAACAGTGAACACAGCGTAAACATAAGCTGTATTATTTTCCTAAAGTGATGAATAAAGAGGATGTAATGAATAAAAATCAGGACTGAGAGTCTCTTTGGATTGTAAAGCTGGAGATTGGTGGTATTCCTGTTCTGCAAGATAAACAGAAGGTAACCGATGAAGAAAAAGTGCTTTTGTTTTGGTCTGTTTAGAAATAATACCTTATGGAACTGAACCGAAGGTATTACACAACACTGTAGCAGTTTATTCCCTGCAGTGAACCAAAGCAATCGAACTACAGGTCTGAGAACAGGGCTCAATATTGCAGTCTGCGCTGCACACTGGACCCCCTTAAATCAGCACACACTTTTAGTGTATGTTATAGCGTCCATGCTTTTTTTTTTTAGCAGCAATAACTTCAACCCTCATATAGTTCAATGATTAGACTTCTTTAGAGAACTAACTTGGTGGAGACGCAGAAGCAACGGGTAAACCAGCAAATTACATTGTCATTTATTTTGTTCATTGAAAGTAATTGTCAAATGGGGGCCCATTCTGTTTTATTGCACTGGTGCTCATAAGGTCCCAGCTACCCCACCAGCTCCATAGTATTTGGAGCTAAAATGTGGTCGCATTAACGCCATCAAGCTCCTCCACATTTGAGAAAGCACCCCACATCTGCTCCTGTGCCTGTATGCTCCCAGTGGACTGAAAACACATAGCCTGTAATGTATTTAATACTACTGCAAGCTGGGACATAAATCACAGAGAATCGCATCGAGCCAATGGCGCCAGTGTGTGTATGTGTGCATGGCTGCAAGAAAGAAGACAAGGACAGACTTCCAAGGGTAAAGAGAGCCATGCTAGTGTGGACTGTGATTAGCTCCTTTTTAAATGATCCTCTTCTTCCTCGTCCTAATGCGTTGAGGGAAGGTGCGGTGAGAGAGTTGCTGGTGCCATATGGTAACACACCTCTCTCTTGCATGTGTTGCCTATAGAGAGAAGATCATCTGTCCTCAGTTATGATGCTCACAGCAGCTGCCTGATGAAGACAAGCTGATATGTTGCCTCCTAACTATAGCACCCTCATTTGCTCTTCGGTCCACAGGAATAACAGTTTACTGAAAAATCACACTTCAAACAGATTCCTGACCATTTTCAGAACTGATGTATTATTAATTACCAAAAAATAAAGCATTTGATCATAAATCCAAGGGAAAATGGACAAATGCAAGTTGATTTAACAGATAATTGATTTGAACAGAATATCCAATGATGGGAATCAAAACACAAAGGGCTGAATGACATTTCTAACCGTTATGGTGCAGCTTTAATGCCACTGACATAAACTAGAAGCGATAACATACCATATCTCTGCTATTGACAAACATATGCAAACCTCTAGGATTAGCTGTTGATTTGAAAGTGAAATTGGAGTTGTTTTCTGTCAATGGAATGACAATCAGGTATAAATTAGGAGCCTTGTTTTAATTAAAGAAACAGGGATGTAATCCTCACAAAGCAAGTGTGTGGAAGTGTATCATGGGAAACAAGAGAGCTTTCAGAGGAGCTTGTTGTGGAGTTGATGCTCATCAGACTGGAAAAAGTTACATAACAATAACTTAAGACTTCAGATAACAATCCACAGTCACACATTGAGTAGAATAAGAGCAGAATAAAGGAAATTCAAGAGCTCTGTACTTTGTGCGTCAGTCTTAATCCAAATTTTTGTAAAAACATAACGATAGAAAATTATTCTAGCTGTCAGAATTTACCTCACTGAATTAAGATTGCCCACTGCTGTTTCAGTAAAAAGGCCCAGATAGCTCAGTCTGTAGAGAATCAGCCTTTAACTCTGAGGGTGCGGGGTTCAAGTCCCTGTTTTCCTTGGGGCAGTGGTGGCTTAGTGGTTAGAAAGTTGGCCCCAGCATCAGAATGTCAGGGGTTTGAATCCCAGACCAGTAGGTTGCCCTGAGGTGCCCTTGAACCATGTATCGTCCTCGTCACTGCTTTCTGGGCCCTTTCAATAGCTATAAAGTGCTTTTTACAACTGTTGTCACAAAGCAGCTTTACAGAATCCGGGTCCGAGCCCCAGTTGGGTAAGCTGAGGACGACAGGGGCAAGGAAAAACTCCTCAAAATTCCTCAAAGGTGGAACCCATCCTCCTTTGGTCGACGCTGGATATAAGAATAAAGAAAGAAAGAGAAAAAAACCCTGTATAGTATTAATTTCCAGTAAATATGTGTCACAATAAAAGAGTCCACTGGTGACTGTAAATAGAGGTTCATGAGCTAATGGTGGTAGCTTTGTTTGAGTGGGGGAAGCTTTAATCTTCATGGCAGGAGCTCCTGCAGAAGAGCCAATCTGATGGAGCTGATATGAAGTTCAGGTTGGGAGAAAAATAAGATGATGGTAGTGTTGCTGTTAGATGATAGTGTAGCAGCTGGCATAGAACTCAGGAGACCCTCACAGAGATTGATGGACTTGCTCTCAGGAAACACCCAAACCGTCCACCACACAGGTGGTGGACAGCCGTCCATCTCAAACAAGAGAAAGGAATTAGATCTGTTTTGAACTCATTGTACAGACTGTAAGTTTAAATAATGCAGTAATGTGACTCCTATTACAACCCGACTAAAAAGGACTGATCCTGACTAAAGAGGACAGATCCAGGAGTTTTACAAACACGAGAGCACTCTGTGACACTGGCGACCCCCCACACCACCCTCAACATACCTGAATTTACTGATCTGTCCAGGCCACGTTTGTCCCCGAGTATTAGTTTTGATTTTTTGTTTTGGATCTCCGGGCAAGCAGTGGATAATGAAATCCACCAGCCTGTCTGGGCCTTGGTTTGTCCCTGAGTTTTTTGAGAGTGAGCTTTTGAGTGTGAGAGTAGTGGGCTAGTGTGAGTGAGCTTCTTAGTTTAGCAATGTTTCTAAGGTGAAGGAAAGCTATTTTAAGGATGTTTCCAATGTGTGTATCTAGAGACAGATCTGAGTCAATTGTGACACCCAGGCTTTTGACAGAGTTCTTAAGATTAACTGTAAGATTAGGAAAATCTAGCATTAATCCTGAAAGTTTGTCTCTAGCAATTTTGTGACCTAGTAAAAGAACTTCTGTCTTTTCAGAATTTAGCATAACAAAATTGAGTGACATCCACTCTTTTATATCTCCTGTGCAATCCTTGATCTTTTTTAATTTGAGTGTGTCTTCGGGTTTAGCTGAGATATAATTGTGTGTCATCAGCACAAGAGTGGAATCTGATTCTATGTCTCTGGATAACTGAACTCAGAGGGAGCATGTGTAATATGAAGAGGAAGGGGCCTAGGACGGAGCCTTGCAGAACTAACTTTTGTAGGAACTGAGGTTTCTTCACTCAAGTTTACAAATTGATAGCGATTGGTCAAGTAGGATTTAAGACAGGAGAGGGCAGTTCCTGTTATACCAACCAGGTTTTCTAGTCTGTGCAGTCAGATATTGTGATCTATGGTGTCAAACGCTGCACTAAGGTCGAGGAGGACTAGTAAGGATACCGACCCTTTGTCAGATGCCATTAACAGATCGCTATGGTGTGGTCAAAAACCAAACTGAAATTTCTCAAAGATGCTTTTTTTGTGTAGATATGAGCACAACTGCTGGGCCACAGCTTTCTCCAGAATCTTTGATATAAAAGGTAAATTAGAAGTCGGTCGATAGTTTGTTAACCTGAATGGATCAAGATTCGGCTTCTTGAGTCGAGGCTTAATAACTGCTATATTGAATACTTTTGGCACATAGCCCAGATTGGTGTGACCTCTTTAAGTAGTCTGGTAGGGACTGCATCCAGGATGGAAGTAGAAAACCTGGAGGAGGAAATAGTTGAGATGAGGTCAGTCTGCAGAACTGTTGGCATGAGGTTTTGATGTGTATCTATATCTGTCTCCGGCAGCAGACATGGTGTATTTGTTATTTTGTTTTGGATTTCTCGCCGAATGATTTCAATCTTATTGTTAAAGAAATCCATTAAATTATCGTTATTGTACATCGCAGGTATCTGACTTTCAGCTCCTGCATGGTTCTTCATGAGTGTAGATATTGTGTTGAAAAGAAATCTTGGATTATTTTTATTGGATTCTATTAAAGTGGATAGGTAGACAGAGCGTGCGAATGTAAGTGCCCTCTTATATTGTAAGAAACTCTCAATCCAGGCAGAGTGGAATGATTCTAATTTTGTCAGCCGCCATTTACGCGTCTTTTGCTTTAGAGCTCATGTTTGGTTAGTGTATCATGGAGCGAGCTTTTTTGTCTGTGTGCTGTGCTGTGTACTCACAATTACAAGAATAGTCACTTTCAAAAGGCAGAGGTTCTGGAGGGTTAATCAATTTTCTTCCCATTAAAAATGTATCCAGTCACTCAAAAATGTATTCAGTCACTCACTTATATTGGAGTAAAAGTAATTATAAATTATGTAACTTTTTCCAGTTTCTTTTTTAAGTTTTGCATTAAAAATGGACACAGGACAGACAGACACACACACACACACACACACACGCACACGCACAGTGTATGCAAATGAGCATGTTGTTCATTTTTTATAAATGAAAAAAGTTAACACCAGCTTTGCATCAACGAGCTTAAATATAAATATGTCTGCTCACTTAAATGCCATCATATTATTTATATGTTGATTTTAACATAGCCGTGAAGGATCAGCCACCATTTGGCAGAACAGATAGCAAGATGTTCTTTTAACTGTGCTTTGAGATAATGTATGCAAAAATAAAGATATCAAAATGTCATATCAAAATTAGTTATATGCAGCTTTTTTTCACTTGAAAAATTAAAAAAGCAAAATTTAATTTCCCCATGGGTGCCTAAACGGTACCATACAAGCTGCTGCTCTTATTTTTATGCTGCTATTATTTTCCAGTTTTGACGGGGAAGAACATGTCATTTGGTGTCAGAAACATGAACAGGTTCGTTTTTGTGAAGTGTGTCATCCATGCATTCAATCTGCATGGATGATTATTCAAAACCCAGGAGTTTTGAGAGAAGAATCTATGTGCAGGCTGAGCAGTAAACCTTGATGATGATGAGCCTGTTTACCAGCCTATCCCAGCTGCTCTTCACATTTAATGGGAAGAGACATATGCGGGACGTAAAGCAGCGCATAAATCTCTCCCGGTTGCACCGAAAGCACCCTCGGGTAATCGAGATGATTCTCCTTAATGATATAACTTTCTGAAAACTTCCCCGTCAATGCACAAAAGGTGTGAAAAGGGGCCGTCTGTTGGGGATTTTGCTGAAGATCAAATTCTCTCTGTGGATTCAAGGTCAGTTTAATTCAGGTTAATGTACATAAACTACCCCACAGCTTCTGCGGGAGTCCTCCTCAAGCAGCGCTGGAGTCTCCGAGTGCTCATATTGTTGAGTAAATTAGAACAAATGGTGTTGTTTGACAATATTTCAAACTATAACACATTGAAAACTTAATGAACTTACTCAGTGTTCCAGCCAGATAATTGATATTGTGTAATAGAGTGCAGTGCTACATCTTATTTATCACAATAGAAAAATGCACGGGCTCTTCCGAAACAGTGACTGTGTAACTTAATCAAACACATTCGACGTTATGGTGTTGGGTAAGTATGGCTGCCTATAAAAAAGGATGTATAGCAATATATTATTACCCATATAATGTCAAATTTCCAAAACAGTAAGGAGTAAGGAGATAATTTTTAATAATGTTAATAATATATGGTAATGAGTGCTGCATCTAAATGAAAAATTGGGGTGTATTTATATTCTTCCTTTGCAACTTTGAGTGTGTGTGTGTGTGTGTGTGTGTGTGTTTGTGTGTGTGCTGGGTGATCTAAAATGTAAATATGAGCAGCCAGAATGCAGGGAAGAAATTCACCACCTACAAGCAATCTGTTAAAGCATGTATGGAGGAAACTGATGCAACTGACCTATAAAAGTCGCTGCGATGAGCAAAAGAGAACCCAAATCTGATCTACACAGGCCTGGGTTTTCTCTCTGGAACAGATCATATCGTTTCACAGTGACTGGGGCAGCGGTGGCCTAATGATTAGGGACTGGGCCCCAGGATCGGAAGGTCATAGGTTTGAATCCCGGACCGGTGGTGAAAAAAAAATGGAGTGAAAGTGACTAACCTTGTCATTGTGAAACGCAGCACAGCACAACACAGCGAAATTCAACCTCTGCATTTCACCCATACACACACGTGCAGCAGGGGGCAGCTATTGAAAGTAGTTCACTCTGAGGTACCCTTGAACATGGTTCCATCCCCATCACTGCTCCATGGGTGCTAGATATGGCTGCCCACTGCTGTACGGTGTGCGTGGGTGAAATACAGAGGATGCGTTGCATTCTGGTTCGCTGTGTGTGTTTTTTTTAAACAGTTGTTGGCAAGATATGAGCTATATTTTTACATAACATTATTTTATTAAATTAAACGCAAATGTTCATTTATTGGATACTGACAGCATTGAAAGGGTTTTGGGTTTGACTCCCTGCTGGTTTAGCCAATGTTCTTTGCTGAGTTTGTATGTTCCCTTTATGTCTGTGTGGGTTTCCTCCCTGGACATGCGTCTATGCATCTATGGGTGTCAAGAGTCCTTCACCCCCTTGGGATAAGGTCCGGCGAGCCTGAGACCTGTGAAAGTTTTCCTTTGCAAGATGCCATTACCACGGGTCTGTTTGATTTCGTTACTAATTTATTTCTTTACTTACACTGTAGCTTTGGCTCATTTCTGTTTGTCCATTCATTAAATGTTCACCCTAAATTTTTGATGATGTGCTTCAAAATTTCGTGCAGTAGAATCACCTGAACAGGAAGAGATTTCAGCATCTTATCAAACCCAGCAAATAAAAGTTTGTATTTTTTGTAAGTGCCTGTCAATTGTCAAGTCATGAAACTTTCCCATATTAGATTTGCGGTGATGTATTTAATTAAGCATCGTGTTATTTGATGTAAAATACCAAGCCCTTCTATCACCAGTTCATAGAAACTCAAACATAGTAAGTAACTAATGTATATATACTATTTATTTAAAGGTTATACGTCAAATTCTAATAGAATCAGAGCACCGTTTCTACTTAACACATGACAGATACACAGTATTCATGATTCGGGCATTACAAAAAGCCTCATATATCACAGGTACAGACTAGAGAGAGAGAGAGAAAGAGAGAGAGAGGGAGAAAGGAGAAAGAACATTAGCTCTGCACTCCCATCGTGCACTACATCCGATCCCCCACTGTCACACTGCAACACAGTCTCAGAAAACAAAATTAATCAGCAGGGGGCTTAATTATGGGTGGCAACACCGGCAATAAATCACTAAAACTCGCAATGTCTTTTTTCACAATAAGTGATCGTCTTCCTCTCACAGGACGAGCTGATGTGTGTAAAGGGGGCACTTTTGATGGGCTCATGTTTGTGCAGGAGGGACAAAGGGGACATGTTGTTCATACAAAAACCACACAGACACACAAAAATGGGAACAATTATTGTGTGTGTGTGAGTGTGTGTGTGTGTGTGTGTGTGCGTGTGTGTGTGTTCCTGTAATGGCTCAAAAAGTCTTCTAAGTGCCATAGATGATCCCCATTGACAGAACCTGTAAGGAGTGTAACGCATGCTGAAGAGGCTGAAGACTAATCTCCAGCTCTGCTGGACTAACCGAGGAACACACAGCCCATGAATTTAATGCCTTGTCCACATATTGTTGCCCACAGAGAATTTGATCGACACGGCTGATCTTCACTGCAAAAGCTGCGCTTGTGGGGCTTTTAAAAAATCCTCGCCTTTAAAACAAATCTGAGCCATGCAACGAGAAAAAAAAACTGCTCTTGTTTCTTTTTGGTGTGTGGGAGGGGCGGAAATATATTGATATTTCTCTGAGCCTTAGACAGGTTTTGATTATTGCTACTAGAGGCAGTGATGTGAGGAGGCTGAGTTGTGGAAAAAGAAGATGAAAAATTGAACATTAGTTCTGGGAGCATGCAGAGGCAAAGGCCATTCAGAGAATGGAGATAGAATTTGAAATGGGCTGTGTTAGCATCAGCGTGTGAGGTTGTGTGCGAGTGTGTGTGTGTGTGTGTGTTTGTGTGTGCCAAAAAGCTTTGCAGATTTCTTTTCTTGGGCCTGTTGCCCCATTTGGTAAATTCAATCAGTTGGAAAGTAGAAAATGTCAGAGAAGCACAAATAATGTATCACTCTGGATATGATCCCACTGAAGAGCACTGATCCCGGCTGGAACATTGACGTGGACATGCATGTTCTGGCAATGCTGAGGCCTATTTGTCCACTGCTTTGACGCTTCCTCCTCTTCCCTGCAGTCCTTTCTCAGTCTTTACCTCTCTCTCTCCTTCTCTTTCTCTCATTCCCACATTTTTTGGGCTTTCTTCCCTTTTTCTCATCCACGGCTCATAGTTCTTTGCAACATTTCCTCTGCAGGTTTTCCCTTTTGAGAAATCTAAGCAGAGTGCATGAATTTTACATGCCGTGATCTTAGTCAATACCACCAACCTGTCTCAAAAGGTCATTTCATTTCAAAATGGGCAAATAAAAAAGCCCTGCAGGCAACAACTGCACAAGCTGCTGTTTGGGAGCAGGCGGGTGGTGGTGACAGTATTTTAATAACACGAAGAGTAATTTCATTCAAGCTCAGGGCAAAAGCACAGTCACGTCACAGCCCACCGCTTATTCCACAGCAACGAATAAGCTGCAAATAAAAATGATAAGTTGTGATTGGCTCTGGCATATGATTTCTATAAAAAAGGTCATTCTTGTGAAGCAGTGTAAGATATAACTGATTTTGCTGTACATTTCATTGACCGGATTATTTGGCTACCCTTATAATCATCTACAGATCTGTTATCGACAAATCTATCTTTATTACACTCTCTGAAACTAATCAGCCGTATCAGTGTTACAGTTTAAGATTAGGTATCTGTTTTGGGTTAATGTTAAGGTTTGAGTTAGGTTTAGAGTTAGGTTTAATAGAATTTTTTAAACATTCAACATAATGTAAAACTTTAAAGCATTAATAATTTGTTATTTTAATGTGTGGTTAGTTAATATCCCGCAACAATGAAAGCATGACACAAACAACAGGTGAAAAACCTTAAAAAATACCTAAAACATAATACAAAATAATCTGAGTGAACACATCAATATTTAGAGACACAAAATTATTGAATTGTTATTTTGTTACAAATGATAATACTATACATTATTTGTACACAAACACACTATATATATATACAGTACTAAGTACTGTGCAAAAGTTTTAGGCAGGTGTGGAAAAAATGCTGTAAACATAGAATGCTTTCAGAAATGGAAGTGTTAATCATTTATTTTCATCAATCAACAAAATGCAGTGAATGAACAAAAGAGAATCTAAATCAAATCAGTATTTGGTGTGACCACCCTTTGCCTTCAAAACAGCATCAATTCTTCTAGGTACACTCGCACACAGTTTTTGAAGGAACTCGGCTGGTAGGTTGCTCCAAACATCTTGGAGAACTGAGCACAGATCTTCTGTGGATGTAGCTTCCTCACATCCTTCTGTCTCTTCATGTGATCCAGACACACTGGATGATGTTGAGATCAGGCTCTGTGGGGCCAGAAGAACTGATGCTGGTTTGAAGGCAAAAGGTAGTAACACCAAATATTGATCTGATTTAGATTTTTCTTTTGTTTGCTCACTTTGCATTTTGTAAATTGATAAAAATAAACAATCATTATTTATATTTCTGAAAGCACACAGTGGATCAACTGTCTCCATTTCTTCCGGTCCTCTGCATCTTCCTGCTTCAAACAGCATTTTCAGCATTTATATATATATATATATATATATATATATATATATAAAGATGCTGAGATTTTCATTGGATACATATACACACACTATACGTTATTTAATAGCTATTCTAGTGGTAGGATACTTACCTATGGACCAAGAATGGACCAATAGGTCGAAGGTTTGAATCACACCTCCAGCACTGCCACCATTAGGTTCCTGAGCTAAATCCATAAGCTGTTAAGATTGACCTTAAGTTCCTCCAGGGGGACTGTCCCTGTAATTAGGTATTGTAAGTTGCTCTGGATAAGAGAGTCTCCTAAATGCCGTAAATGTAAAACTGAGGAGCCAAAGCGTGGACTTCTCAGATACAGCAACATCAGTTCATCCATTCTCTCAGCAGCAGTGCTTCAACCTAAACCAGTCTTCCAAAGGTGAAGCTACAACTTGGACAGGTTGCCAGTCCATCGCAGGAACATTACATACTGACGCGCACACTCATGTCTAGCGGGCAATTTAACATCTCACTTCAACTGATGTGCATGTTTTTGGACTGTGGGAGGAAACCCAGGGAAGGATGCAAAAGCCGTCCTGAAATTTCCCACTGTGAAGTGACAGCCCTAAACAGTGCACCAGCATGTTGCCCCAGCAACACAAAAGACCAATACATTTATTAATGCTCCCAACATGGACTGTGAAATTTTAAAGTAACTGTCACTGGCTGAGCTCTGATCACGTGTTACTGTGTTTACAGATTCTGTCTGAAATTTCACCAGTAACACTTTACTTGAGCCCTGCTACCTAACACTGACCGTCATGCCATAAACATGTGGTAGGAGATGTCATGTGCTGTCATGAGTTTTGATGACAGGCTTTGTCCAGTAGAAGTGTTGTTATCATTGCTGACAATTACAATTTTACACCACGTACACATTATGGGATGCCATTGCATGAAATGCCAGTTTAAGTCACATGTTAATTTAAAGGCATGATATCAAACACTAAAGCATCTATTAAATTTGATGATGACACCCGAGGTAGCATATGCAAGTGCAACATTTCTAAAGTGAAAGTGACTATTTGTCATTGTGACACACAACACAGTGAAATGCATCTTCTGTAGGCAGCCATGTCCAGCACACATGGAGCAGTGATGGGGATGGTACCTTGCTTAGGGGTACCTCAAAACAACCTATTGATCTGGGATTCAAACCCATGACCTTCCGATCCTAAGGGCTAGTCCTTAAGCACTAGGCCACCGCTGCTACTATGGTAACCTTAGAGGGGAGGGTAGCTGAATTTTCAAATGATGTAAATCTAATTGATCTAATTTACATGAGAAACCAGTGAAATTCTGTGATAAAATCTCATCTGAATGCGATCTCTTACTGTTTTAAATAATCAGTCACAATCATTAAATGATTAACAATCATTAATCATTAAAGTGAGCTTATGAGCTGAGGCACCAGGTAGAAGATGAGGCCCAGTATCCTGCAGCTGTCTGCATCATGCATAATCAGCTAGAACAGACTGATTCAGAGCACCTCGGTTTCATCAAACCGAGGCTTATTGGTCTTGTGAGAGTGTTGAAGGTGCTCAATTCCTCATCAAGCTATTTCCACCTCAGTTACCAAATCCATGACATCTGCTTTAATAACTCTGTCATAGTCAGATAGCATTGAGAAGGACTGGGTTTATAACCAATCAGAGTCATGGTTATCTCTCTTTTTAAAAGCTTTGTGATATGGCTGTCTCATCACTCACCTTTCAACTATATTTGCTGGACAAGGATATTGCTCTGCTCACACACACACACGCACACACAAACGGCAAGCTTCTCAGCTGTACTGTACATCCCAGAGCTATTAAATCCTGACAGTATACAACATTGTATGCTGTCCATCTTCCTGGTGTTGTGAGAGCTCATGGGGCTGACGGAGCAAGGAGCAGGAAGGAGTTTTAATAGCTTTTCACGCCAAACTTCCACAACTGCCAAGGAGAGGCTGCGTTTGGCCCGTATCAAATGGCCTTGGAGAATATAAATACGATATTCTCAATGGTTTTATATTTAAAGAGAACTATGTATAAATATATATAAAAGAGCAGTGGAAAAATGTTCTTGTTAATTGTGATGAAGATGTAACCTCTGCCCTCTGAAAATCGAAAATATTATAGGTTTAGCTTATAAACTGGATAGTTTTAGTACAAATAACACTTTATCCAAACCCTGACTGTTCCAGAAACATCCCATGATGTCGACATTAGAAATGCCATACATTTTGTACAATAATAAAACAGATAATACAGTCATGGCTTTGAAAATGATAGAATGCTTCACCATAACTAATGGTAACATGCATGGCATTTTATACACAGTGGGACATAATCTGTCAATGACAGCCTATAACATCTGCTATAACAGGTTAATGGCATAGTAATATCAATGTTACATTGATAGGTTTAAGACAAATGAAATTACCATGGAAACCTTTCTCATTAAACCCTTAAAACCATGGAAACTGTTCTTTCTCATTAACCCATAAAAAGCAGCGGTGGCCTAGTGTTAAAGGACAAGGCCCCTGGATTGGAAGGTCATGGGCTCGAATCCCAGACCAGTAGGTTGCTCTGAGGTACCTTTGAACAAGGTACCATCCCCATCACTGCTCCCTGGGCACTTTAAATAGCTGGGTCCTGCTCCACTTGTGTTTGTGGGTGAAATGCACTGGCAGCATTTCATTGTTTCACTGTGTGCTGTGCTGTGCTGTGTTTCACAATGGCAATTAGTCACTTTCACTTCACTTTAAATTACTTTTTGTTGTATAAAGCCATTTGAAAAATAAGGTCCTTTAAGGAGCCATTTTAAACTCAACATTTAAACAACCAGTTTGATTGTCATATAGTTATACTAAATAGTCAAAAGGGAATTGTGTCAAGACAAAAATGTGGGGAAAGAAACGAGAACATTTCTGCAGCATTGCAAGTGCCCAGGAGCACCTAAGCCTCCATCATTCTCAGATGGAAGAGAGTGTAAGCCACCAACTTGTAGATCTTGCCACCCAAACAAATTGAGTAATCAGGAATGAAGGGACTTGGGCAGACCATTTCTGGCCAAAATCTGGCAATTTTTCACTAAAAGTCACATGGCAGCCTGCTGGGAGCTTGCCCAGAAGACTCTCAGACCATGAGGAGCTAAATCTTTAGGTCTGATAAAACAAAGATTAAACAATTTGCCACAGTTCTCAATGGGAAGTGTGGAGGAAACCATGTCCAGAGCATCACCTCATAAGTGCAACATACATAAACAAAGTGAAGGCAGCATCATGCTATAGGTTTCTATTTTCTGAGATGGAGACTTGGTGAAAATTTAGTGTAGTGGGAAAGATGCTTGAGGATAAATATAGAACAATCCTGTTTAAAAAAAAAAAAACTTTTCCAGGTGCTCAGGGTCTGGGCTGGGGAAAGATTTTAGCAAGGCATCGAGCAGATGCATGCAGCCTAGAAAACACATGAAGTGGCTTCAGGAAAACTGTAAAAAGCCCTGCAGTGGCCTAATCAGAGTCCAGCGCTGAACCCTCCAGAGCATCTCGGGAGAGACCTGCAATTGGCTGTACACCAAAGCTTCCCATTCAGACTAGACTAGCTAAAAGAATTCTGCCACGACGGATACATGGGATCATCTTCCAGAGGAAAAGGGTACCAAGCTTGTAGTGTCTTTCCCAAGAAGAGCTGAAAAGGTACTTTAAGTACAGAGTAAAGTGTGTGTAGTTAAAACTTTTTCATTTTTTTGTCACACTTCCTGTACACTTCCATCAGCAGCACACCTCCTTAAAAAAAAAAAATATATATATATATATCCGTGTATACACACTTGATGCACTGATTACATATTTTAAAATCTTGCTTAACCTCTTTCTATTTGGTTAATCGATGTTAATTAAGGTAAAGCAGGTGCTCTGATGGAATTGTACAGTTTAGTGTGTGATGGTGCATCAAGTAGAAATCTGAAACTAAGTCTGTTCTAATAAAACAGGCTCAAAATATATGAATTAATTAGGTTTATGTTATATTTTTTATATATTTTTTATTTCACTCTGATGATACTGTGTTACAGGAATCATTAAAATAATTAGGAGTATTTAGGAATAATGAAAAACACACCTTTTGCCAACGTAAAGAGTTTTAAACAATTTGCTGAAGTGCTTAAGACTCTTGCACAGTAATATACACATCCTTTCTCTGCCCTCTCCATCCTCCCTCCTCCCTCGTCCCATCTGCTCATTAGCGTCTCCCCTGTGTGTGGTTAGTCTCATGTGTATTCTCTTTCTTGATCTTGTGTCTTGTTTCTTTGTCAGGTCTTGGTTTGTGTGTCTTTATTTCTCTTTAGGGCTGGCTTTGCCTTTCTTGATCAGTGTAATTAGCTCGTCTGTAGGTTGCTTTCAGTAATTTGTTCAGATTTAGTCTGAGTTCATTTCTTAACCTTGGTTTAAATTTTGTTTTTAAACTTTTTTTCAGGTTGATGCTCACACTGACTGTGATGGTTAGGTAGGTTTGACTGGACTTTAATGCGAAATCGGGAGTCTGCAAATGAACTTGATTAAACATGAAGATAAAAGTACCCACCTGTCCAGGGTGCGTCCCCCGTCCTTCGCCCTGTGTGAGCTGGGATGGACTCCAGCACTCCCCCGCAACCCCACTTGGGACAAGCGGCAGAAAATGACTGACTGACGGATAAAACTACCCACACAAACACTGAACTTAAAGTGTTACCTACACACCGGCACCCAACGTGGAAACATAGCTGGTGGGGCAGCAGTTAGACAGTTGGCCCCAGGATCATAAGATTGTGGGTTCAAATCCCAGACCAGTGGACTGCCCTTAGGCCCCCTTGAGCAAGGTACCGTCCCCGTCACTGCTCCCCAGGTGCTTTCAATTGCTGTTGCATGTGATTGTGTACAGTTAAATGCAGAGGTGTAATTTCATTGCGGTTCACTGTGTGTTGTGCCGTGTGCTCACAATGACAAGAGTGCTCACAATGACAAGAGTGGTCACTTTCACTTTCACTTTCCATATCCTAACAAGGTTCCAAGTGTGCCCAGTCAGGGTAGAGCGCCGTAAAACCGTAACACTTACGTTCGTTTACGTCCATACTTTCATCTGTGGAATTTTGCAAACTGTATAAAGTCTACTTTTGTTGACTTTCATTAAAATTCCCCTCAAACAGTAAATTTAATAGTGAGAAAACAATGACATGGAGCTAAATTTGTCAGATTTTTTGCTCAGTGCTCTGAAATGCATTAGTATGCGTGGACGCTGAGGAAGATCGGACGAGGAGGGAGGACAAATAATTTAGGCCCTGTCACTTTTCTCTGAATGTACAATTGAGAAGATTACAGTCTCTTTTAGAACTGCTCCCTTTTACAGCATATGCAATTTCTCTCAAGGTCAAAGCAGGCAGGGGGTGAGAGAGGGCTGCACTGGTATTTTAGCAGAGAGCTTTTTGAAGTAAGAGCTAGTAAGGGAGAATGAAAAGGGGGGGATGATGAAAGGATAAATATGCAGCTGAGAAAGCGAGATGAATAAGCATCCGCAGAAAAATATGGCAGCACTCGCTTGTGAGCCGGACTGATGTATTCATTTTCCAAACCGTTACACATTCAGCAGACTACAAAGCTAAACAGTGTCTCAAACAATTCTTTAACACTAAGTGTTTGTGCCCCAGCGTTGTTTTTTTTTCTGCAGTTTTTTACTCCCTGATGAGGCAGGAGTGGCGAGCAAGGAGAGAGTCTTGAGGGCAAGATAAGGGCATGTTTATCTGTGTGCTAAGAGCTGGTGTGTGGGTGGAAATTCAATGGCCTTCAGGTCAAGACCCTTTACATCGGCCTTTCAAATGAGCCTTAAGGTGCTGTGACACTGCTGATCATGTGACCCCATCCGTTGCGGAGCATGACTTTGACACCCTTGAGAAATGCATCAGCTAGCATTTTAGGTTTACTGAACCGTACATTTCGGCAGGGGAGAAAACACCCTCCCGTACACTCACCCAGCAGGCCTTTCACACTGTTTCCTGTTTGGGTTTGTAAACTCCCGTATCCCTCCTGTGTTGCTCTCTGGGCAGAAAGGTTTTGGTCTAAATTATTCCAGTTCATGTAAACCTTGATGAGCCCAGGATGCCAAAACCTGGCAAGGGCTTACTAACCTGGCAGCCTCTCTCTCTCTCTCTCTCTCTTTCACTGGCTCATTTTCATCTGAGTCATAGCCTTGCAGCAGTCCTTTCCTCTAAACAGCATTACGCCTCTGTATCTAATGGCCTAAGTGTCACTATAAATGTACGTCAGTGCTGAAGAAAGCACGGGGGAATAAAAACTTTAGGTCATTTGTTAATGTCTATAACATGGTAATGTCTGAAGCAATTTCTGTCTGCCGTCAGGACTAAATGCTGCCATAGGCTATAGAGAGAATCAATCTCTTCGGTGGGGAAATTAGATGAAAAGAGAGATAATAAGTTGATACATGACCAGCCTAATCAAAATTCAAAGCACAGACAGAGATGAAATTAATGAGTTAATGATTGAGAGGCCCTTTGAATCACACTGCGTGTGTGCTGACAACTCTTTGAAGCTATTTCTTACTCAAAGGGCAGCGAGTTAAATCACAGGATTCATTCTTCACTTCTCGACGGATTCATTTCAAGGGAAAGGAGCCCAAAAGTCCCGTCCCCATGTGAAGTTCATCCAGAACATCTGTCAGTGCAAACAAGCTCTTGCAGGACCCCAACAATGGCTGATTCAGACACACAAGGATTAAGCTCAGATCAAAAGACTGCCTTTGTTAAGATTATGAATTAAAATGAACGGTAGCTGTCTTCCACATTGTTGCTTTTTTTCTTCAGAATGGTAACCTGATAACAAATTCAGTTTTTATTGCAAATCACTTTGGGCCATTTCTATTGGTCCTGTTATTATGAAGTGTGCACCATGAAAAATAACATCAGCAATTTCAAATGAAGTGCAAACACGTTTTTCATTTTTTGTTCATATGGCATTGGTGTGTTATTTCATTTTTATTGTGTTATTTTTGCTTTATAACCTCAGAGCAGTATTGTGCAAAAGTCTTAAGCCACCCCTCATATATTGTCAGGCTGCCTGAAGCTATTTCAAAGTTGTTTGGTTCTCATTTTCAGGCAAGTTCCTGTGTCTGACAAGCATTTAGGCCTTTTTTTTTTTTTAGAAACCACACAGTGACCTAGATATGAATCACTCAAGCATAATCACAAGAAAGCTTGCCAAAGGGAGAACAGGCTGTGCTGAAGAATGACGCTAGTCATATCAAATATTGACTTTAAAGCTGGTCTCTTTGTGTTATAAACTGTATTAACATGTGCGTTTGTGCACGCTGCAATAAATCCCTGTACCTGTTGTTTCATTGTCATAAAATATAGAAAAATGAAGGATGGTTTGCACAATTCGGAACAAATAGTAATGCACTGTTAGTGCTTGGGGTACTCAGCTCTGGCCCCTGAGGGCTGGTGTTCAGCACAGTTTGGTGATTTTCCTGCACAAACACACCTGGTTCGGCTCATCTGATAACTTGCTAGGATTAGTGAGAGTGTTTGAATAAGGGAAACACCAGTCTGTGCTTGATACCAGTCCTCCAGTGCCAGAGTCCCACCCCAGTTTAGTTTATTACTACATTCTGAGCTTTTGGATCATATTTTAGTTTGTGGATTTTTTGTAGAGAAGCAACAGAAGATCATATCATATGGTGAGTCACAGTCATGACAGACAGTAATTTTGTCTGCTCATAGTGAATCCTCACAGCCATGTGAACACCATAAAGTCCCGAGGGGCAAAAACCCATAGAACTACGGAACGAGTGAGAACATTCTGATCCCTAAACAGCATGTCGCAGTATTTCAGTCACTAAAAAGTTTCTCTTTGGCAAATTCCACTTTGGCAATGGCTGCATGCACCTTTTGCAGAACCCCTTGTTTTGCCACTAACTGTGAAACTAAAAAAAGCAGCCTAAACAGTGGGTTTCTGTCAGTTTCTGCATTTTGATTTATTATTATTTTTTTAGCTTCAAGAAATCATCAGGTCTTGTTTAGCAACTATACTGTTTGTCCCACCAAGGAAAGTCACAGTAATTGTGACATGAGCTTATGATTAAGAGCAAAAAGTGACAAAGTATAAATCATCGCAGCCTCCTTTGTTAGTTTGACACTCGGTGCCAGCAGACTGTTCTTCAGCGCTGCAGTACAAACACACCTTCAAGGCAACACCATCAAAGTGAAATTGAGTCATATCTTATCCCGCTTATACTTTAAACATGCTCGGTGCTGCATCACATGCTTAAGGCTATAACCGTAGGTGCTCCATATGGAGGAACATCTGGAAATATCCATCTTGATGGAATTAGAGGGAAAACCATGGTCTCTGAGAAGGAGACACGGTTCAGTCTCCATTATGGCGCTAAAAATTGCAATGTGAATGTTACGCTTTCTCACATGATTAGGCCTAGAGCATTCACCGCCCCTTACTGTGCTTGGTTGGAAACTGATTGCTATTCAATGTAGCGAGATGACATTTTCTTTACTCCTGCAAAAAAAATTGGGATTATCAGATCTCGCTCCATAGCATGGATTGAAATGTTCCTGCACCGGTGGTTTGCCCAAAGGCTTATCTCCATCGAGATAATAGTACTTTAAAAGCGAAAGGCTCTTTAGATCTCAACCAGAATGACCTTTGAGTGGGGATGAGAGTGAAGATGGAGAGTCCTTTGGTCCGATTCACTGCATGTCTGCCTACTTAATCCACTTGATCTTCCCCCTTGTGTACCATCATTTCAGATCTGTGACTCTGAACATTTTTATTAAGCCGCAACGAAGTGACGGAAGATGCTGTACACATGGACGGGACCACATAACTTTTGGTCAATGCCGTTACTGCAGACACAATGGATGGCTGCAAAATAAATTAGGAGTGAAAACCTTATGAATAGATGATTGACCCAAAAGAGGCTACAGATTGAATTCATACGAAACTATTGAAATGCAAACTATTCCACATCTCTCTTTGGCAATTTGGGTCATCATTTAAAAAAGGAAACGAGGAAAAACACAAAATGCAAAAAAGTCATTACAGATTCAATTGTTGCCACAGTAATAAAAATCTATTTCTCTTTCTTTTTAGTGAATGAAAATCTATTATGATCAGCTCCCCCTTTCCACCCCTCCTCAACCCCCCCTTAACCTCTTTGCAAGGAGAATACATCAGACAGGCCCAGGTATTGGTTTTCAAAACTTGAGCACAATCACACTTTAATTTATTTTTCCACTCTCTCTGATTCATTTTAGATTGAACGTCAGTCTGCATGATTACCCTCAATCAAGGGCAGGCGGAATGGATGCAGCAGCTACGTGTTTCCTCGGCTCTACAGTAAACTGAGCAGGATGCTTCAGGGGTGACTCCTACAATGAGACCGCAGGCAGGTCATATATCACACTGTGCTTAATGAGGTCACGCTACTGTCAACTGCCATTCTCAGGAGAAAAAAGATAACACTGCCAATTCTTCCGTGTCTAAATAAATATGCTCCGAAACGAATGTGTATTTATCACAATAATTAACAGATCAATGCTGATGTGTTTAATTTTGCTTATCTCTGGCAGTCATCCAAACGTCATATCCTGCATGTTTAAAAAAACATGGAAAAATATCTGCACACTGTGTAAAAACTTGGATGCTGATTGGATTTCAACATATCAGGTGATGTGAATTAGTGTAATGAGGGAGGGTGTGACCTAAGGAGATCAACACCTTATATCAAGTTGTGCAGAATTATTAGGCAGCTTCTTTTCCTCCTCAGGCAAAATTAACTGCCAAATATTTGAGAAGAATCAAAGCTACCAAGAACCCACGATCCTCCAGTGCTGATCTGAACCTACCTGGAGTTTCCAGAAGTATAAGGTGTTCAGTGCTCAGAGACCTGGCCAAGATAGGGAAGTCTGAAACCCAACCACCACTGAACACGACACATGAAAGTGAAAAAAAAGTGAAAGTGACAACCCTTGTCATTGCGAGGTCACAGCACAGCACACAGTGAACCACAACTAAATTGGACCTCTGCATTTAACCCATGCACTCAAACACCATGCAGCAGTAGGCAGCTATTGAAAGCACCCAGGGAGCAGTGACGGGGATGGTACTTTGCTCAAGGGTACCTCAGGGCAACCTACTAGAGAGGGGAACTGAACCCACAATCTTCCGATGTGAGGACAACACCCTACCACTAGGCCATCGCTGCCCCAGACACATACGTGTAAACGTAAAGATTGGAACAAGAAATATCTCAAGACAGATTTTTCAAAGGTTACATGGACTGATGAGCAGGATTCGGGAAAACATCTGCATCTTTCAAGAAGACCATGATTTTTCTGTAGGACGATGCTCCATCACATGCATGGAAGTTCTCCACTCCACAAGACCTTAAAGATGAAAGAATAATGACATGGCCTCCTTCCTCACCTGACGTAAACCCTATTGAGAACTTGTGGACCTTCTTAAACAGAAGATACAGGGAGGAAAATCAGTCCACCTCTCTGAACAGTCTGGGAGACTGTGGTGCTGCTGATTGTCAACAGATCAGGAAACTGACAGAATCCTTGAATGAAAGGATTATGACTGTTATTGAAAAGAAGGGTGGCTATATTGATCACAGATTTTTTGTCTTTTGAAATGTCAGAAAGTTGTTTGTTTATCATTCTCACTTTAACAGGTGGGGCAGCGGTGGCCTAGTTGTTAGGGCGTTGGCCACATGATCGGCGGAGTAGGGGTTCAAACCCCTTCCCAATGGGTTGCCCTGAGGTACCCTTAAGCAAGGTGCCGTCCCCGTCACACTCCTTCTTCTGACTGACTGACTGACTTTAACAGGTGAAAATAAAAAAGTGAGATGGGAATATTTTTAGTTTAGTTTAGCATAATAATTCTGCACACTAATAGTTACCTAATAATTGTGCACACATATGTATGCCCTAAGAATGTTCACACTCACACTTCCTGTGAAAAACATTCAGGTTTCAGGGTTTTAGCATTCTAGATTGACTGTTCTCACTAACATACAGTGTAGCTACCTCAGAGAACTGTGACTATTTCCTTAAGGTTTATGGATGTGTAAGGAAGGTAGATATCTTTGCATTAGCAGCTGCCTTTAATGATAAATATAATAGTCTATAATGTTCAAAATAAAAATGCATTTGTTTAGAGTATGGGCCAGTATGGGTGTGGTAGAATCGCGGAGAGGGACGGGGGAAACTAAATAAACTGGTCAAGAGGGCCAGCTCTGTCCTGGACTTTCCACTGAAATCTATCGAGCAGGTAGGGGAGGAGAGGATGTTATCCAAGCTAACATCCATCATGGACAATCCCTCCCACCCCCTACACGAGACTGTACGAGCACTGAGCAGCTCGTTCAGCAGCAGACTTTTACACCCGCAGTGTAAGAAGGAGTTACCGCAGGTCATTCTTACCTGCAGCCATCAGACTCCACAACACAACATAACATTACTTATTTATTATTACTAATTATTATTGTTATTATTATTATTAATACTACAATAATTATTATCATTACATTTACATTTATATCTACATTTACATTTATTTATTTATAATTTATTTATTTGTATTTTTTTAATTATTATTTACTATTATTATTATTTTTATTATTATTACTATTATATTCTCTCTGTGTACAAGGTTATCTTTCTGTTTTCATATTCTTTTCATATTTCTTTCTTGTTAATTGCCCTGTAAATTATATATATATATAGAGAGAGAGAGAGAGAGAGAGAGAGAGAGAGAGAGAGAGAGAGAGAGAGAGAGAGCTCTGTATATGGATATGTATATAGATATCTGTATATATTTTTTATATATTGATATACTTTTTATATTTGTCTTTATGTATTCTCTCTCGTGGGATAATAAAGGATTATTCTATTCTATTCTATTCTATTCTATTCTATTCTATTCTATTACAGGTAAAGTCATGTGAAATGTGAAACTCATGTTCAGAGGACACTCTGGAGTGTAGTTGCCAAGGTGATTCCATGACATTCTCAGTGCAACCTAGCACCAGTATGTTGTTTTTATGTAATTTTCAACATTAAGTTAATTAAAATAATAAAATGTACTTAGAGGTTCCTTTGTTGACAAATGCTTAAATTACTAACATTTCAAAATAAACAGGCTTGGCTTCTTCGTCTTCATTCTGCTGCTCCTGTTAGGGGTCATAAAAGCAGATTATCTGTTACATTTCTTTGTGTACTCTGCATCTTTCTCTTTCACTCCGAACCCCTGCATGTCCACTCTCGCCACTTCCATAAACCTCCTCTTTGGTCCTCCTCTTTTTCTCTTGTCAGGCAGCACCATCATCAGCATCCTTCTCCCAATATAATCCTTGTCTCTCCTCTGGACATGTCCAAACCAATGCACCCTTGCTTCTTGCTTAATGAATATGTGAAGTGGTGATTCAGAATCACAATATCTCACAAAGTAAAGAAATCCCATGATCCTTGAAATTTCATTTCCTTTTGGAAGTTGACATTAGGATTTTCCAGGTCTTTGATGCACAGTGATGATGGTGAAGATTTGAAAACCAGCCTGCAGAAATTGTACTGTTAAACACAGGACTTGTTTTTTCTTACTGTGCTGTGTTTGAGCTCAGGTTCAGTGATGGGATCATAAACTCAGAAGAGCTTATATGCATTTTGGAATCAAATGTTCAAAGTAGTGCAAAGAAAGTATCCCGTTGTGGTGTACCTTTGCTCTAGTGCTTTTAAAAGTGGCAAGACAAATATCGGATAGTCCTTCTGGTTCTGGTGGCCATTAATCTTGTAAAGGTTAAATAAATAATGTATAATAAACGGCCAGGGCGTCCAGGTTTAACACGCCTCACTCCTCACTTAGGAACACGTTCTATTTTAGCATTTAGTAGCTGAATGTTAAGCCTTAGGATACAATAAGTCTGGGTGCTTCTATAGAATGTTATTGCTGTTCTAAAGCAACTTCTTGTTTTGTCCCAGTTGCAGCGTTTTTATTGATTAGTCTGATGGGCCTTAATATCAAACCACAAAAGAAGTGAAATCAGCGGAAAAATAAAAGATATCAAAATGTTCACAGATTTCTTGCAATGTTTCTCACTGACAGGCAGGGAGTGAATACTTTTATATATTTCCTAGCAAATAACATCCTTTACTGTTCAATCAAAACAGATTTAGTTGTTCCTGGAATAAAATTCTATGCATTTCAAACAATTCCTTTCGAGACATGAGGAAGAATAGTTCATGCTGAAGAGCTGAGGGCAGGCACAGTGCATAGTGACTACTTGTGAATAAGGACCAGACAAATTAAAGTTCTCAAAACCAAAGAGAAGAAACCTTCAAAGAGAGGAAGCGGTTCCTTTCCTGTTATGCCTTCAACTTCTGCTGCAACTGGTAATATAGCAACCAAGAGTCTCAAGAGTCTTTGCTGTTTTTATGGTTTCTTCTTCCTCACAAACTAATCCCCCATCCCTGTATCTAATCAGAAGACTGATTGGTCTGGCTAAAAAAATGGTGAGGAGAGTTGGTGTGAGAAAGGTAGCAGACTTATTGCATGAAGGAAAACAAAGTGAAATCTCAAAAGATTTAAGATCGTTTTTATCAGGGTAGGCATCCACTGTCTTTTGGAGAAAGAAACACTTATCCACATGAAGGGAACAAAATAAAAAACAGTAGGATGACTCATCAGACCATATTACTTTTTTGCACTTTTCCACTCCCCTTTGTGCTTCTCACCTCTGACAGATTGCTCTGATAACTTCTGAAGCTCAACAATTAGTTTTAAAGGTTATATTTATAACACAGACGGCACTATGCATATGTTGGAATTCTTAACTCTGTTCAGCCAATGCCGTTTGTTTCCAGTCCAAAATAACTGTGAGGAAATGATTATTATTATAATTATTTGTAATATTCAAAGGTTAATTAATGTATTTTTAACTACTCAGTGGTTCAATTTTACTTGTTAGTGTTGAATAAAGCACTGAAATCTCTTTGATTGCTAACAGTGATCCTGTTTTAGAGAACATTACCTGTGTGAGTGAGTGAGTGAGTGAGGGAGTGAGTGAGTGAATGAGCGAGTGAATGAATTAATGAGCGAGTGAGTGAGTGAGTGAGTGAGTGAGTGAGTGAGTGAGTGAGCAAGTGAGTGAGTGAGTGTGAGCGAGTGAGTGAGTGAGTGAGTGAGTGAGTGAGTGAGTGAGTGAGTGAGTGAGTGAGTGAGAGTGAGTGAGACCTGAATGGACCTGTTTGTACTATATTAATGACTGAAAGTAAATCTTAAATTTGTATCTTGTACTTCACTTCCTGTAAACTATATCTGAGTAAATCTTAGAGGCACTGGCATACGATGTGTAAAAACAGACATACAGCATAAACAAACCATACTGCAGTCAGCTGTGTCAAATCAAATATACTGTTTGACCATTTGTCAAAAATGCAAAATATGCATCAAAATTCATTGACGAGAGCTCTAATAAACCAATACAAAAAAAAAAAACAAGCAAAGAACAGCCTTACCAGATTGATAGACCTGATACTGGATGATAACCTAAGCTAAGCTTGTTTCTCTGATGAATCCTATTTTAAAAACGTGGCAACACCGCAAACATTCACACTTAGTAAACTCCGATCTGCCAATACATTAAAATTCACCTGCGGGATACTGAGGAGGTCTCCCATGTGCCATCACAACAGCTCTAACTTTAAGCAGTTTCCTCCAGGATCAGTTTCAGATTTTGACATTACATTTACAGCATTAAGCAGACGCTTCTATCCAGAGCAACTTACAATTCCTGATTACAGGCCCAGTCCCCCTGGAGCACCTGGGATTAGGGGTTTTGCTCAGGAACCCAATGATTGTAGTGCTGGAGGTGGAAAACGAACCGCCAACCTCTTGATCTGAAGGCGAGTATCCTACCACTAGACCATCACCACCCTGACTGGTGACGTTTGACTCATCAAGCCATGGACTACTCAAGACAAAGTGGAAAAATTATGTTTCTCTTCGGTCTGAACAAAGAGGTAAAAACTGATTTTCTAAGCCATTTTCACAGCTGTTAAAATTATTCTGCACTGACTTTGAGTTAAATGCCTTCTGTAGTCCTTCTTTAGCTGATCACCTTCTACTTCATGAAGGTGGGGCAGCGGTGGCCTAGTGGTTAGGGTGTTAGCCAGAGGATCAGGGGTTCGAGCCCCTTCCCAAAAGGTTTCCCTGAGGTACCCTTGAGCAAGGTGCCGTCCCCATCACTGCTCCGCAGGTGCTTTCAATAGCTGCCCACTGCTGCATGGTGTTTGAGTGTGCATGGGTTAAAAGCAGAGGTCCAATTTTGTTGTGGTTCATTGTCTGCTGTGCAATGACAAGGGCTTTCACTTTTTCACTTCACCCTGACCAGCTCCCCAGCATGGTGCAATCCCAGATCAGTAGGTTGCCCTGAGATACCTTTGAGCAAGGTACCGTCCCCATCACTGCTCCCCGGACGCTTACAATAGCTGCACCCTGCTGTACGGTGTGTACCGG
Source organism: Hepsetus odoe (assembly GCA_017165825.1). NCBI lineage: Eukaryota > Metazoa > Chordata > Actinopteri > Characiformes > Hepsetidae > Hepsetus > Hepsetus odoe. The sequence continues at coordinate 5,353,423 of CM029368.1, forward strand.
CTAAAATCAGAGGTTGCATTTGTTTTAAATTGCATTTGCCATTCATGCAAATGGTTAAACATCCTGGTCATTTTTAAATAAGAAAATAGATTTTATATTAATTGATCTTAACAAAGTACCTCATGTGGCAGTTTGTTTTAGGAACATCGCTTATTGTGAGTTCCCTGCACTGTAAATGCGAACTATATCGAACCTGCATTCTTTCTTATATATGATGGCATCCATGCATCAGTCCTCAGGTCTTAACGGCTTACTTCTGTTCTTTATTTCTATTCATTGGATGCTGTGCATGATTAATTTGAATGATTTTTTTTTTTTTTTTGCGAACAGTACGAACAGTGATGCTGCTGAAGTTCACTTCATGTTCTCCTCTGTTCATTTGGACATGCGGTGGCCATGGAGATTAAGGACGTGTGTATTCACAGAGAGAATCTTCTAACTGGATTATCAAACATGTTGAGCCGCTGTGTTGTATGCAAATAGTGCGTGTATTTTTGGCAAATGGGATTAAAGGCAGCAAGGCATGAACTAAAAGGCAGAAGCCGTGTTTCTTCAAAGGCCATGACTTCAAGCAAGGCTGAATTTGACTTGGCAGACTTTTCATTTCAGCTCTGTGGTTCTGGCGCACACAGATACACAAAAAACAATGCCAGTGGCCCCTGTTATCAGACACATCCACACGGCCGGGTGAGCAATGCCAGCATACCTTACTCACCGATATTTTTAACTGCATAAAAAAAAAAAAAACTCCTGTGGAAAAGTGAACAGCACAACCCCTGGCAAAAAAACAGAAAAAAAGATGGAATCACCACACTTAGAGGATGCTCATGCAGATTTTTTACTTCAGAGGAAATAAACAAATCACAGATATGACACAAAAGGATTTTTGTTTAATAGCTGAATCTTCTAGCTGATATAAATTCAGCTAAATTGTTTTAATTAATAGCAAGTAGAGGTAGAGGAAGTAGTGGAAGTAGAGGAAATGAATAGAATCACTAAATATGGAGGAAAAAAAAATGAATGAATCTTTCCCAAAAAAAGTACCTTTGTTGCTTATTTACTAAAAAGATATATATAATATATTTTATCAAAATAAATATTAACCCAGCCACTAGGGATGCACAAGCCAGTGTATTTCTTCGTGCCGGTCCCAAGCCCGGGTAAATGGGGAGGGTTATGTCAGGAAGGGCATCCGGTGTAAAACTTTGCCAAATCAATATGCGGACAACGATACAGAATTCCATACTGGATCGGTCGAGGCCCGGGTTAACAACGACCGCCATCAGTGCTGTTAGCCTACAGGGTGCTGGTGGAAATTGGACTACTGTTGGCCAAAGAAGAAGAAGAAGAGGAGGAAGGCATGTCCAGAGGGAGAAGGAGAGAAAGAAGGAGAGGAGATTGGAAGTGAGGGTAGGGACTTTGAATGTTGGCAGCATGACTGGTAAAGGTAGAGAATTAGCTGATATGATGGAGAGAAGGAAGGTTGACATTTTGTGTGTGCAAGAGACTAGATGGAAGGGTAGTAAGGCCAGGTGTATTGGAGGAGGGTTTAAACTCTTCTACCATGGTGTGGATAGAAGGAGGAATGGAGTAGGTGTTATCCTGAAGGAAGAGTATGTGGAGAGTGTTTTGGAAGTGAAGAGGGTGTCAGGGAGGGTGATGAGTTTGAAGCTGGAAGTTGAAGGTGTGATAATGAATGTTGTTAGTGCTTATGCTCCACAAGTTGGTTGTAAGATGAAAGTGAAGGAAAAATTCTGGAGTGAGTTAGATGAAGTGATAGAGAGTGTACCCAGGGGAGAGAGAGTGGTGATTGGTGCAGATTTTAATGGTCATGTTGGTGAAGGGAACAGAGGTGATGAGGAGGTGATGAGTAGGCATGGTGTCAAGGAGAGGAATGCTGAAGGTCAGATGGTTGTTGATTTTGCAAAAAGGATGGAAATGGCTGTAGTTAATACTTCTTTTAAGAAGAAGGAGGAGCACAGGGTGACATATAAGAGTGGAGGAAGATGCTCACAGGTGGATTATATTCTTTGCAGGAGGGTCAGTTTGAAAGAGATCAGAGACTGCAAAGTAGTGACAGGGGAGAGTGTAGCTAAACAGCATAGGATGGTGGTCTGTAGGATGACCTTGGAGGTCAAGAAGAGGAGGAAAGTGAGGGCAGAGTCGAGGATCAAGTGGTGGAAGCTGAAGGAGGAGGACTGCAAGGTGGAATTCAGGCAGGAGTTAACACGGGCACTGGGAGGTGTCGAAGAGCTACCGGATTGCTGGGAAACTACTGCAGAAGTGATCAGGCAGACGGCTAGAAATGTACTTGGTGTGACCTCTGGAAGGAAGAAAGAGGATAAGGAAACCTGGTGGTGGAACCAAGAAGTCCAGGAGTGTATTCAAAAGAAGAAGACATGGGACATACAGAGAGATGAAGAAAGTAGACAAGCATACAAGGAGATGAACCGCAGGGCGAAGAAAGCAGTGGTGAAGGCCAAAGATAAGGTGTTTGGTGAATTGTATGAGAGGTTGGACAGTAAAGAGGGAGAAAAGGACCTTTACCGATTGGCTAGACAGAGAGACAGATCTGGGAAAGATGTGCTACAGGTCAGGACGATTAAAGATAGAAATGGTAACGTACTCACAGGTGAACAGAGCGTGTTGAGCAGATGGAAGGAATACTTTGAGGAGCTGATGAATGAAGAAAATGTGAGAGAGAGAAGACTGGATGATGTGAGAAGAGTTAACCAGGAAGTGCAGCAAATAAACAAGATGGAAGTAAGGGCAGCGATGAAGAGGATGAAGAATGGAAAGGCTGTTGGACCGGATGACATACCAGTGGAAGCATGGAGATGTTTAGGGGAGATGGCAGTTGAGTTTCGGCCAGATTGTTTAACACAATCTTGGCAATTGAGAAGATGCCTGAGGAGTGGAGACGAAGTGTACTGGTACCGATCTTCAAGAATAAGGGTGATGCACAGAGCTGTAGTAACTATAGAGGGATAAAGTTGATCAGCCACACCATGAAGTTATGGGAAAGAGTAGTAGAAGCTAGGTTAAGAAAAGAGGTGAGGATCAGTGAACAGCAGTATGGTTTTATGCAGAGAAAGAGCACCACAGATGCAATGTTTGCTCTGAGGGTGTTGATGGAGAAGTACAGAGAAGGTCAGAAGGAGCTGCATTGTGCCTTTGTGGATTTGGAGAAAGCATATGACAGGGCGCCTAGAGAGGAGTTGTGGTTTTGTATGAGGAAGTCTGGTGTTACAGAGAAGTATGTGAGAGTAGTTCAGGATATGTATGAGGGCAGTGTAACAGTGGTGAGATCTGCAGTGGGAGTGACGGATGCATTTAAAGTAGAGGTCAGGGTGGCGGTGGTCTAGTGTTAGGGTACTTGCCTATGGACCTATGGCTCAAGAGGTCCCCGGTTCGAATCCCACCTCTAGCACTGCCATCACTTGGTCCCTGAGCAAGACCCTTAACCCTGAGTTGCTCCAGGGGGACTGTCCCTGTAATCAGGACATGTAAGTCGCTCTGGATAAGAGCGTCTGCTAAATGCCGTAAATGTAAATGTAAATGTAAATGTAGGTTGGATTACATCAAGGATCAGCACTGAGCCCGTTCTTGTTTGCAGTAGTAATGGACAGGTGGACGGACGAGGTTAAACAGGAGTCTCCGTGGACGATGATGTTTGCTGATGATATTGTGATCTGTAGTGAGAGTAGGGAGCAGCTTGAGGAGAACCTGGAGAAATGGAGATATGCTCTGGAGAGGAGAGGAATGAAAGTGAGTAGGGCAAAGACAGAATACATGAGTGTGAATGAAAGGGAGGAAAGTGAAGTGGTTAGGATGCAGGGAGTGGAGGTAACAAAGGTTGAGGAGTTTAAATACTTGGGATCAACAGTTCAGTGTAACGGCGAGTGTGGAAGAGAGGTGAAGAAGAGAGTGCAGGCTGGATGGAATGGGTGGAGAAGAGTGGCTGGAGTTATTTGTGACAGACGCGTACCAGCTAGAGTAAAAGGGAAGGTTTACAGGACAGTAGTGAGACCAGCTATGTTGTATGGGTTGGAGACGGTGGCACTGACGAAAAGGCAGGAGGCGGAGCTGGAGGTGTCAGAGTTAAAGATGCTGAGATTTTCGTTGGGTGTGACGAGGTTGGACAGGATTAGAAATGAATATATTAGAGGGACAGCTCAGGTTAGACGTCCTGGAGACAAGGTTAGAGAAGCAAGGTTGCGTTGGTTTGGCCATGTGCAGAGGAGAGATGATGATTATATTGGAAGGAGGATGTTGAGGATGGAGCTGCCAGGAAAGAGGAGAAGAGGAAGACCAAAGAGGAGGTTTATGGACGTGGTGAGAGAGGACATGCAGGTGGTCGGGTTGAAGCAGGAAGATGCAAAATACAGGAAGAAATGGAGACAGTTGATCCGCTGTGGCGACCCCTAAACGGGAGCAGCCGAAAGAAAAAGAAGAAGAAGAAGATCAAAATAAAAATTAATTCTTCATCAAACTGGTTTCAATTGTCTGTAGTAGTGATTCAGGGTCTTTTTTCATTTCCATTAACATAAGCTTGCACAGGGACTGAGATCCAGACTGCTTCTCCTGAAAAAAATCCCATTTTCAAACATGTTTTCTAGTGATGGAATGAGAGAAGTGTCCACATTTCAGTGAACACCACTCCTCCTGACTATGGAGATGATGATGGTCTCCAGTTGTCTTTACCTGGAATCATCAGTGAAGCTGAACGGGATTATTTTCCTCAGGCCGTCATCATTATTAGTTTCATTAGAATAGCAGCAGACAAAAGTTTCAGCATCATCTCCTTGGAATCTGCAGATTCATGATTCATCCCCAAACATTATCTTAATCCAATCCTCACTCGACAAATGCCTCTTTAAAGCCACTCGTCCTTATCTTCATTTGTTTAGATTACAGTGCTTTTCTGGATAAAAATCCCATTTCATTCAGCTGTTCTCTTACAGTTCCATCACAAATACTGGCTCCGTCATCTGTTTTCCCAGGTTTCTTTGCCAGTGCTTTGAGATCTTCCATGGTCTATCCATATATCCATAGAGTTTTCTTATCCTTTCCATTGTTTTAGGTGCAATGTTGTTGGTTCTGCTTTCCAAAAGCTCCTTAACGTCTGCAAGTGCTCTATATGGAAAGCTGGATGAACATCCTTAAAATGTGTTTTTGTCAGGGATTATTATCCTGGAGTAAGGACTAATTCAATTCACCCTAAATGAAAAATGTGTTAAGAATAAAACGGCTGGATCAGCAGATCCGTTCATGCTCTTCCTAACCACTCTTTAGAGGCTGGTCAAGCTTAACTGAACATAAACTCAAAGTTCAGGGTAACACTTCACTAGAAGGTCACTTACAAAGTATCTTTGTAATACATCTGTAAAGATTTGATATCATGTTTAAAGAAGCCTTTCTTCAGCATTAATGGAAAATAAATGGGTTCAGAAGACAGCATGCGATTTTTGATATTGCTTTATTTGAGAGTACATTTGTTGGGATTTACTAACACTTGCATAATCATTGAATACTTCCAGTAATTCTTGAAAGTTTTTTGTATAAAGTCCTTATGTATAGTATCCTAAAGCTACTAATATATTGCATTTTAATATGTAGGTGAAAGTCCCTCAAATGTTTACTGTTTTAAAATGAAGTGAGATATGATTCATGCATGGATTTTGCAGAAAGCTGAGATGTGAGGTTTTCATTAAAGCACTAAAATCCCAGGCTAGTAGGTTGCCCTGAGGTATCCTTGAGCAAGTTACTGTCCCCATCACTGCTCCCGGGGCACTTAAATTAGCTGCCCACTGCTGTACGGTGTGTATGAGTGAAAAGCAGAGGTTGCATTTGGATGCGGTTCACTGTGTGCTGTGTTTACAATGGCAATTAGTCACTTTCAGTTTAAAAAAAACAAAAAAAAAACTGATGGCTAATGTTTGAGTTACGGAATATTTTGTCTAATCTTTCGCATTCAATCTTTTCAGATTGATTGAATGAAGCTGAACACAGTATTGACTCACCTCCAGTGCTGCCAGAATCATCCCTTTCAGGAAAAGATATCCACTGTTTTAGCACATTAGTGAAAATATACAACAAACCCCACTCAGCAGAAATAAAGGCATAGGGGGCAAGTGTCTGAAGTAATTTATGGTTTATTAAATGAATCTGAATTATTTTCATGTGGAGAACATGCAGCCACTCAGCAGAGCAGTGATATGTGAGGAATTAGTGAAATGTGCTGTTGATGCAGCACTTTAACCCCGGAATGAAAGCCTGTGAGTCAGCAGGACCCACTGTTTCTCCAGGGCGGCGCTGCTTTGTTTCACGTGCTTCAACACCTGGGCTTCTGGGAAGTGCTCCACACACTCTTCTGCTTATGTCATTACCATCCTGTCAGCATATTCCTGTGTGCAACGGGAGATATGAGCCCGCTGATGACTTTGGCAACATTAAATACATACAATTCATATCCAGCAGTTGAGGGACTGCGATGCACACAGAAAAAGCAAGTCTGCAGAATTTAAAAGACTTTCTTCTATCGAACGTGTGCGTGTGTGTGTGTGTGGATGAAATCTCAAAGTAACGCTTAGATAATCCACTCTCTTCGATAAGGAATGGAAATTCTTGCCATTAGTCACATCACACATTACCATCTCATTACTATAGATGGGGTTATTAGGAAATGACCCATTAGGCATAATGCAGTAGGGAAATGGTTTGTGACTACACTCCAGGTGTTGTGTTTCTGACTCTGTTTTAATGAGCCACTGCTGGGAACTCGCAGAACAGACGTATTCCTGAATGAACTTTGATACACTGCTGCAGGAACCATAAAAATATAAGGTGCCTGCAAAAAAAGTATTAGAAGAAGTATTTACTAACATCAAAAGCAGTGTCAGGTTCACAACTCAAACAACCGGCGCAGAAGACTGAAGAATTTTTAGCAACAGGAAATGATGAATTCTGCATTATTTTCCTCTAACTTGAATTAACGTTAACACACGGATCCGGTGTAGCCACTAAAACAGCCTGGTTTGATCTGCACCAAGTCCAGAAGCTAATAAATAAATAAAGAAAGAAAGAAATAAACAAACAAAAAATCTGGTAATCTTAAATCTCAAAGCTCCTACAGGTGTTGATCTAAAGCACGGAGCAAAATCAAGCTTGAACTACTGTTTGTAAGCATCACCAGGGAAGCAATTCAATTCTCTCAGAAAATAACACTTAAACCCCCCCCTCACACACACACACACACACACACACATGCACACACACATTTTGATGTGCTTGATCATATCACTGGATAATAACCCACATTAGTTAGATAAATAACTTTTTTTATGACACAGTGCTTCTATGTTTGATGGATTGTCCTCCCCTCATCACAACAACAACACTATTAATATAATTAGAGCACATCACACCAAGCAGACTGGTTCCCTTAAGTTATTCAGTTCTGCATTGGCTTTGCTGAGAGAATATCACTAAATAAACCTCACTCTTTTTATAAGGGATGTAATTAGCAGGTCTATTTTTAGTGGCTCAGTCTCACACCAACCTTAGAGTCCTTATTGACTGCACTCAGTTTAGTAGTGTGTCAAGATGATATTAATGCAAATAAGCAGTGCATGTTTTATTTGTCCCAATGTCTATTTCCATCATGTGCTAAATGGAAGGAATGTATGGGAAAAAAAAAACGTCAAATAAATCTCTAAGGGTGAAGATTTTCCAAAAGCGCTCCAGCACTGAGCCGCACTCAGACATTCCTTTAACGTCTGAGGGCTCGCTCTCTTCTCTTCCTTTTTCAAGTCACAAATCTCCTCCACAAGCAAGTCGCTCGCCAGTTAAATAATAGAAAAAAGGCATCCTATGGAAGTGTAATATTTAAGAACCGAGCTTTGCTTAAACAAACTGTTGGTAGACGGACGCATGAAAAAGATTTGAGATAATTAAAATCATTTAGATTCACTCCCTCTGTCTGGTGAAGCCCTATGATGTCACAGAACAAAAGCATTAAAAAGTAACTACTTATCATTTCAAAGGTAGCCTGCCTATGAGGCTGTAATTCCACTTTTATGAGAACTCAAAATGCCTTCATTAATAATGAAATTGTCCATGAGCTCTGTGATACCAAAATCCATTTTTCATAAAGTAAACCTCCCAAGTTTCTGTGTGTTCTATAAATAAAAGAGGAGATGGTTAAATGAAAGACACAAATAAAAGTTTTTTAATGAGGCGCTAAGCTCTTCAAACAATTCCCTAATCCTCAAAGACAGTATCGCTTTTCTTCTTAATTTAGCTGAGTCTATGCAACTAATGAGAAGTATTTATGAGGATAAGAATTCAAAAGGCCCAAAGTTATCCATAAGACATGCCCTGGGACATAACCATCACTATTATCCTTTAGAGTTGTAGGTTGTCATGACAACTAATGTTAAATATTTGGTAACGCCATCTTTGTAAGCCTTTTATGACAACTGACATTGACCAACACAGACATGTATAAAGTGATATTCCAGAACAGTGTCTACTTGTCTTTCTCCAACTGACAAAAGCTGCCTTTATAACTTGTCATAATATTCCTTTACAAATGTCAGTAGAATATGGCTTCTGTGAAGAGCTGGAGTAAAAGTGAAAGTGACTATTTGTCATTGTGAAACACAGCACAGCACACAGTGAGCCACTGGGACGATACTAAATAACAGCGAGTCAAAAGTAAATTTTTTGTTAAAACGATAAACATTATCTGTGATATTGAACCCTCTTGCTATCTGGCTATGCCTTGCTGGTCATAAATGATATCTAGCTGTATACTGTGCAAACTGGAAATATAAAAAAATGTACTGTTCATTTCATATGACGTACTAGACCCACAGGAAAATGAAGTGTGGATTATTGCACACTGCTTAAGGAACAGTCCCACACTTTGTGAACATCAGAGGAAACACAGTTTAGAATTTCAGCTTCAAAGTTAAATGTTTTCGTTCTTGAGTAATACATCACTTGTATTAGTCTACTTGGGGCTAAAGTCAACAAAATGGCAATGTGGTAGCGAACCTAACATTAGTTAAAGGAGTAGCATTCACAACCAGGGTTGCCAAAAAATAAAATTTCATGAAGAAATTCAGGTCTAGATAGTGTGCAATATCTGTTCCTTTGAGTTTTGTTGATTGTTAAGATTATGAAGGCATGCTTTTATGTGTTCCTTTGTTCCCCTTGGCTGTTTTCTTGATTTGATATTTATTAGCCTGTTCTTTTGGTTTATACTTGCTTTATAATGTTTACTTCTTTGCGTACCAAACCTTGCCGTGGACATTGACTGTGATTTCTGCAAAGGGCCAAACAAATGTCCTCGGTTCAGTTTCCCTCAGGCTTTATTTGTGACTTTATGGTGGCACTGCAGTTAAAAGAAAATAATTTCCTAAATACGCCAACTGCTTTGATTCGTGTTTCTAATTGATTTTATGACAGGAGGAAGAATACGGATTTGTCAGCTCGTGTGCTGTAGGGGTAATGTCAGCCATCACTCAGTTTGAACCGAGTGCAACTCCAGTGCAATGTGTTCTGGCATTTGAATGCCAGAAGGATTCAATAAAGGCAGCGTTGCTGCCAACTACTGCCATGACATGCGAAAATCATTAGCTTGGCCATTTGTAATATCCTAATGAGCAGACCTTCATGTTTGCCAGTGATTTAATCTCTTTGTTGTTTGTTGCGGAAGGGCTTTTCTAAAAGCCAGGGGACAATGAATCAATTGCCAATATGATACTTCAGAAACTAAGACTGGGTTCATGTAATACAGACATGAGGTACTTTGGTTCCAGTGCATGTTTACAGTTTCCCTAGATTGTCTCTGGAATTAAGACAACGGGTTGAACTCCCGAAAGTGAAAGTTTAGTGAAAGTGACTATTTGTCAGAAACACAGAACAGCACACAGTGAGAAACAACAAAATGCTTCCTCTGCATTTAACCCATAACCACACGTGCTGCAGGGGGCAGCTGTTGGGGATGGTACCTTGTTCAAGGGTAACTCAGAGCAACCTTCTTATCTGGGATTAGAACCCACGACCTTCCGGTTCTGGGGTCTTGTCCGTAACCGCTAGGCCACCGCTGGCCAAAAGTGGGAGTTCAGTTCCGGGAATTCGTTTAAACAGGTCCTAGTATTCTTCTTTGCCCCTAACTCATCTAACTTGCCCAAATAACCAAACTACCCTTCCACATGCCATTATGCCCCAAACAAATGTTGACACGACTGAAAATGACAGCCTCTTCTACCCCTGCACAGCCATGACAAGAGTATAACATAAAAACAAAGTAAAGACAATTGTAATCATAACTTCTGTTCGTCCTTCAGAAGAAAAATATCCTCCAAACTTCATACATTTCCAATTACGAGGCAGTAGCTCATTATGAGGCAGTAGCTCATTGTCAGATATAGTAGCCAGCAGTCACCCAGCTGTCTGTAATAAAAGTATGTGGCAGTTTTTTACAGTGCACTGTCTGGAGAACAACTGCTATCTGTCTGGAGAAGACCTCTGTGTGTAAGAGTGCTGACCAAGCTCCTCCTGACTCATCAATACATTAAATAAAAGTCATTAAGGCTCCCCAATTCTGGCTTCATGCCCTCCACCTCTCACTTACTATCCTGCTCAAGATACCTATCCATTAAATAGAGCACAGGCAGGCTGATCCCTCTGGTTATCCTCTCATCTCCTCACACAGGGCAGCAACTTATCACCACCCAGGCTTACACCTAGACAAGTCCAAAACACAGCAGGCGTGAAACACCGTCTTCACTTTCACCCGGATGCTGCTAAAAGTTATTAAGTCAATAAGGATGCTCTTCTGACAGCAATTTCTGGTGCTATGAGGCATGTTTTATGTGCTGTGAAGCTTGCAATTTTCATCACATATTCATGCACTAACGTATTCAAGCAATGTGAGCAGCACTCCTGACACAATTACTCATTTCAGCACTATTTTGGGCTCCTGCACTGAAAATTTGCAATTCTGTGTCATTACTTTGACACATAATTATGCTGGCATCTACGGAAAACAAACACAGAACTTATTTGCTGCAATTTGTCAAGCTTTCATTACTCTAACATCCATGTGAGTGTAAATGTGGTTGTCCTTGTATGATGGGGTTAATGAATTTCCCTCTGCAGCAGTTCTTTCTGTTGTAATATGACAGCTGATTCAATAAATCTACTTTTTCCGATGTCTGCAGCATGATGGACATATTCTTCGTCCTTTTCAGCCACAATGGAGGCTATTTACACTGTCAGTGAAGGGCTTTTAGTTTGTCATACACCAACAATACCTATCATGGCTTATTGGCACAATGCAACAAAACATGAAAGCATTGTTGTCACTGTGAAAAATAATGCTATCAGCCAGCGTCTCAACTGGAATAAGGCACAAACATTATGTTCCATATTGTAGTGGTTTTGATCATTTGGCTTTCTTTAGCACCCACTCTCAGCATGATAACCCCTGAGATGTAAATCCAATGTAGGGACATGAGTTCCTCAGGTATGTTTCTATTGTATTGATGATTGTAGCAACTTTAAGCTACATAAATCAATTAAATGATGACTACACAGCTGAGACAATCAGTATTTCCATTTATTTGAAGTCCTGAAATTAATATACTCAGTTAAATAACTTAATAGGATATAAAACATTACCTTCACAGTATGTATTCTAAGGTTTGAATCATTTTTAAGTTTGTTTTGGGGTCAAAAGGGAACATGAGAAAAAATAATAGCGACCCTTTTCAGTTTGGTTCAGTGATCAATCTCTAAAGCATGGTTTAGCTTGGACATATTTTTTTTTTCAATATTCAAAATGAGGTGTTCTCAACAATATGATAAAACAAAGGACTAAAATTTTGTTTCTGAATTCATCAGTCGTAACACATGTGTCCTGATCTTGAAATTTCTCTGCATGGCTTGAGGCCATAGTCTGGATCCTACATTTACATTTACAATATTTATCAGAAGCTCTTACTCAGTGTGGTGTTGCCTGATGATAAGCAGAGTCACCCTGGAGCTGCTTGGTGTTAAAGGCCTTGCACATTGGCATAAATGGTGCTGTTGCTGGAGACGGAATAGAGCCAAGTAACCCATGGGTCTGCTGCTAAGTATCCAACCCCTAGGCCCATCATGTAATGGGCCACCCAATGAGACTGAACAAATCGTAATTGACATCACATGCATCATAAGCCAATGGACAGATTTTGGTTTCATTTCAGAACTAGTGCATCAGTAATTCTAAGGTTTGTTTATTATTATATGGTAATTTACTCTCTTATGGCCAATAACTCAACTCACTGAATGAGAGGACATTGCTGAATGCTATGGACAATAAAGCTCTATTTGTTTAACCAGCTTTGTGATCAGTGTGGCTCTCTGGTGTCATTTGCTTAACTAACTGTCTGCTGATGGTATAGAAAAAATGCACACTCTCTCTCTCTCTCTCTCTCTCTCTCTCTCTCTCTCCCCTCTCTCTCACTCCCTCCATCTCAGTCTCTCTCACTCTCTCCTCCAGGCAGGTGGATCAGGGCCAGGCTCTTTTGCATTCTGTCTATATGACAGTGTCTGCTAGGGAGCATCCATGTGTTACAGATGGGATGTCCACCAGATAAACTGCTCCACTGACAGCCCTACGATAAGCCTTCCCCAATTCTACCACCCAAATTTCACTTCCTCCATCAGATTCTTCCTCCTTCGAGAGAAATGAACTAAAAAGTGGATGGGGACTGGGGGGAACAATGCAAGCAGGAGGCCATGGAACTCATCATGAATATTGTTAAACTGTTCCTTTCAGCATGTCATCTGTTTTATTTACAAGGGCTAGGATGTCAGGCCTCCTAGCTATGGTTTAGCACTTTTCAGCTGGCCACAGTTCAGCAGCTTCATCTTAAGCTCTATCTATAACATATATTATACCGAACCATAATTTAAATTCAAATTATAAACATTGAGGGCCCAAAGCTGAGCCTTTTATAGCAGATTCTGGCACAAATGGAATGTGCTCTGCATGTGCATTATGTAGGAAAGTTGCACAGAGGGAAGGATGTAGGCATGACCCTTGAATCTTCTTCTTCTTTTTCTTTCAGCTGCTCCCGTTTAGGGGTCGCCACAGCGGATCAACTGTCTCCATTTCTTCCTGTCTTTTGCATCTTCCTGCTTCACCGACCACCTGCATGTCCTCTCTCACCACGTCCATAAACCTCCTCTTTGGTCTTCCTCTTCTCCTCTTTCCTGGCAGCTCCATCCTCAACATCCTCCTTCCAATATAATCATCGTCTCTCCTCTGCACATGGCCAAACCAACGCAACCTTGCTTCTCTAACCTTGTCTCCAAGACGTCTAAGCTGAGCTGTCCCTCTAATATACTCATTTCTAATCCTGTCCATCCTCGTCACACCCAACGAAAATCTCAGCATCTTTAACTCTGACACCTCCAGCTCCGCCTCCTGCCTTTTTGTCAGTGCCCCCGTCTCCAACCCATACAACATAGCTGGTCTCACAACTGTCCTGTAAACCTTCCCTTTTACTCTAGCTGGTATGCGTCTGTCACAAATCACTCCAGCCACTTCTACCATTTCTATCTTTAATCGTCCTGACCTGTAGCACATCTTTCCCAGATCTGTCTCTCTGTCTAGCCAATCGGTAAAGGTCCTTTTCTCCCTCTTTACTGTCCAACCTCTCATACAATTCACCAAACACCTTATCTTTGGCCTTCACCACTGCTTTCTTCGCCCTGCGGTTCATCTCCTTGTACACCTGTCTACTTCCTTCATCTCTCTGTATGTCCCATGTCTTCTTTGCCTCCCTCTTCTTTTGAATACACTCCTGGACTTCTTGGTTCCACCACCAGGTCTCCTTATCCTCTTTCTTCCTTCCGGATGTCACACCAAGTACATTTCTAGCCGTCTGCCTGATCACTTCTGCAGTAGTTTTCCAGCAATCCAGTAGCTCTTCGACACCTCCCAGTGCCCGTGTTAACTCCTGCCTGAATTCCACCTTGCAGTCCTCCTCCTTCAGCTTCCACCACTTGATCCTCGACTCTGCCCTCACTTTCCTCCTCTTCTTCACCTCCAAGGTCATCCTACAGGCCACCATCCTATGCTGTTTAGCTACACTCTCCCCTGTCACTACTTTGCAGTCTCTGATCTCTTTCAAACTGACCCTCCTGCAAAGAATATAATCCACCTGTGAGCATCTTCCTCCACTCTTATACGTCACCCTGTGCTCCTCCCTCTTCTTAAAATAAGTATTAACTACAGCCATTTCCATCCTTTTTGCAAAATCAACAACCATCTGACCCTCAGCATTCCTCTCCTTGACACCATGCCTACCCATCACCTCCTCATCACCTCTGTTCCCTTCACCAACATGACCATTAAAATCTGCACCAATCACCACTCTCTCTCCCCTGGGTACACTCTCTATCACTTCATCTAACTCACTCCAGAATTTTTCCTTCACTTTCATCTTACAACCAACTTGTGGAGCATAAGCACTAACAATATTCATTATCACACCTTCAACTTCCAGCTTCAAACTCATCACCCTCCCTGACACCCTCTTCACTTCCAAAACACTCTCCACATACTCTTCCTTCAGGATAACACCTACTCCATTCCTCCTTCTATCCACACCATGGTAGAAGAGTTTAAACCCTCCTCCAATACACCTGGCCTTACTACCCTTCCATCTAGTCTCTTGCACACACAAAATGTCAACCTTCCTTCTCTCCATCATATCAGCTAATTCTCTACCTTTACCAGTCATGCTGCCAACATTCAAAGTCCCTACCCTCACTTCCACTCTCCTCTCCTTCTTTCTCTCCTTCTCCCTCTGGACATGCCTTCCTCCTCTTCTTCTTCTTCTTTGGCCAACAGTAGTCCAATTTCCACCAGCACCCTGTAGGCTAACAGCACTGATGGCGGTCGTTGTTAACCCGGGCCTCGACCGATCCGGTATGGAATTCTGTATCGTTGTCCGCATATTGATTTGGCAAAGTTTTACACCGGATGCCCTTCCTGACGTAACCCTCCCCATTTACCCGGGCTTGGGACCGGCACGAAGAAATACACTGGCTTGTGCATCCCTAGTGGCTGGGTTAGGCATGACCCTTGAATACAAACTGGAAAAAAAAAAAAAGTAAAAAAAGTAGAATTGCACAGGAGAGTAAGTCTCATGATAAAATGTACATATGTAAAAGAACACAACACAAAACATGCCATGATGCTTCTTAATTCGCTTCTTAGCTGGAGTAAAACAAATCATTTGCAGCATGCTTTTGCAGGAACACTTGTTAACACTAAAGTCATGAGTGAGCCGTTTGTGAGCAGGGTTAAGCAGTTTGCATGAAAAGTCGAAGTCTTAGTCAGTCAGTCATTTTCTGGGCCGCTTGTCCTAATTGGGGGGGGGGGGGGGTGGGGGGGGTAGCGCTGGAATAAAAAACATTTAAGTTAAAGGTTGGAATGTAAAAAAATTGGTAAAAAGCCAATGGGGGTGAATACTTTTGCAAGGCACTGTTATTCAGAACAGCAATACTACCCCTCTTTAAACCTCCTCAATCAACCGATTTTCTCTTTCTTGTCATGTGACCGCATTCCCAGGCTTCTTGTCTTCTCTCAGGCAGAAGCTTCTCACCAGGGATTAAACACCAGAGGGCCGTGAATTCTATTATTTTCCACTCCATCTGGCCAAACACTTCCCTGTCCTCTGGACAACATCCATTTTGTATCTCCAACAGAGCCCCCAGACTGAAATAAGGGTCTTTCATATTGAGCAGTCACTTTCACAGGGCTTTGTAGTAAGATGGATAACAGAGTGGACGTAAGCCAGAGCGTTATCAGAGCACAGAGGCCAGTGAGGAGCCTGTCTGCAACCACACTCAGAGGAAGATCTATAAACGGCTATACATCACCTCCCCTCTGCCCTGTGAGCACCAACCAATCTATCTTGCCTTCATCTCTCAGTGTCAAGGTTGACATTCAAGGTGTTTGTATGACTTAATGTTTCCCCTGTGCTGACTCCAGCCAGCACAAGCCCCCTAGTGCATTAACCTGAAGCTGTAGAACACCTACATAACCATGCTCCAGAGACTGGAGTCAGATAGAGGGAAATGTAAGAGTTACCACTGGGTGTAATGAGATCAGAAAGGGACCATCTGTGGAGACAAGATGTGTACTACCTGACAAATCACATTTAATAAACACACAGAAGCAGCTGGAATTGCTACTGTTTACTGCCATGGGAGACTTTGTGTCAAACCTTGTGTAGCATAAAGGATACCAAAAGTAACAACACATAGGCTGTAGAAACTCTTAAAGTAAGGTACATGAACCAGCCACCATTGCTTTATATTTTGCTGGGGAATCGCCTTGTTGGTGCCAAATTATATGCCTGTCAATCTGTCTCATCTTAGGCATATTGAGGAGATCCAATGAAAAAAATGGGAAAAAATATTTCATTGCAACAGGCTGCAAAGTGTCTCAAGTTTCTAGGTTCTAGGTAAAGGGGTTCTAACCACTCAGCGTTCGACTAATCACCTGATCATCTGGAATCATCTGCACCTGTTTCTTCACTGCTTCATGTCTCATTTTAAACACTTTGTTCTGCTTGAAGGTTTGGACGTAGATCACTGTGTGGATTAACCAACAAAAAACAATCAAACCGCTCAGATACAGAGACTGAAAATGAGAAACAAAAACATTATCCCTTAGGAAGATCTGGACAACTGCTCCTCAACAGTACATTTAAAAATATATGTGTGGTTCTTTGGAAGCAAAATGTGAAGAAATACAAAGTGTGAACATTTTCACAAAAGAAATGTCTTAAATAAGCAACAAATACTCATTTGTCACAATTATCTTTTGTGCAGTAAAGTTAACTTGGAAACTAGATCTTAATTTTGTTATATTGACGATATATCATGTTACAGCTACCATAATACAAAAAAAAAAGATCCCTTAGAGATGCACCGTGTATGCCACACACTGTAGACACTGAAAACTGTGTCGGTCATCCTGTAACATCTAATGGTATAATGCGTATTGTGTAGCTGTTTTTCTTTTCTCTCTCTTTGAGTAAAAAAAAAAAAAAAATCATATAAAGATTAGTTGCCTCAGGGCTCCTCCTCCTTCCTGAAATCTGCCAGTCCAAGAAGAACAAGGTGCAGAATAGAATGGTCAATGATGTTCCTTTACCTTGTGTTGTTCTTGGGCTCTTCAGGCTGTATCCATTAAGCCTTTGAACTACTTCTTAAGAGGATGCATTAGGGAGTGTGGCTTTATTTCCTCAGGGATTTTTATAGATTTCGTGTAAATTTTAGGGCATTTTTTGTTTCTTTCTTGAATAAATCAGGTAGCTTCCTTTGCAGATAAGAAAGTTGTTTTTATCCTGGCTTAACACCATAGAGAAATAATCAGGAAAAACAGGTCAAAGGTGGAAATGTGGAGTCGATAGCAAATTTATGATGAGAGACAACTTAACTTTTTACTCATTGGTTTTCAGGTTATTATTTTACTATTTTTTATACGTTTTCACAATCTGAAGGAGGCCTAAGTTTTCTTAGAAAAACAACTTCCAGGTGGCCTTCCACCTGTTCTCTGAGGTGAGTGTTGTCTTTCATCGTATCCCCCATGCTTCAAGTAGTGATCTCTGAGCTCGGCACTCACTCTCATCCCATCTAGACTATACTTCGGAATACCAAAGACAGATTTCATAGTGTGTGCTGTCTTAAAATGCTGTGAACATATATGTCAAAAAAATATCAATATTATACTCTGTGCTCATTACATTATGTTCCATACTATTTACAGGCCAGCGGTGGCCTAGTGGTTAGGGAGGTGCCCCTAATCAGAAGGTTGTGGGTTCGATTCCCTCACCAGTAGGTTGCCCTGAGGTACCCTTGAGCAAGGTACCGTCCCTGTCACTTTCAATAGCTGCCCCCTGCTGTATGGTTGAAACGCAGAGGTTGAATTGAGTTGTGTTATGCTGTGCTGCGTTTCACAATGACAAGGGTAGTCACTTTCACTTCATTTAATGACCAAAATACAGTTTGCATTTTGGTGCTTCCATCTAGCTGTAAAGCTTTGGAGACTAATACCTCTAGATGGTGTGTCTTGGTCTGGCTGGTTGGCACTGTTGCCTCACAGTGAGAAGGTGAGAAGATGCTGGGTTTGATTCCCAGGCAGGGTGGTCTGGATCCTTTCTGTGTGGAGTAGGAGTATCCCCTCCCACCCCCCTTGAGGTTCTTCCAGAAGCTCCTACAGTTCAAAGACATGCATGTCATATGGACTGAAGATGCTAAATTGACCACTAGTTGTGAGTGTGTTTGTCTGTGGGTCTGCCCCACAATGGACTGCGACCTGTCCAGGGTCTTTTCCTGCCTTTTGTTTCATGACAGCTGGTACAGGCTCCAGCACCCACGTGGCCCTAATCAGGTCAAGCAGCTCAGAAAATGAGTTAAAGTGAGTACATTTATAGCATTTAGCAGACGCTCTTATCCAGAGCGACTTCCATGTTCTTATTACAGGGACAGTCCCCCTGAGCAACTCAGGGTTAAGGGTCTTGCTCAGGGACCCAACAATGATAGTTTCAGAGGTGGGATTCAAACCTGGGACCTTTTCGGGCCATAGGTCCACAAGCAAGTACCCTACCACTAGACCACTGTCACCCAGTCACCAGTAAGCGGTTGTTTTAACCAAAAATGTTTAACAGACAATGTTCTCACTTGCGTAACACTTCAGCACAGTCATGTATGCAGGTGAATGTAAATTGCTATGGGAAAGCGTTGGTACAGAGCTTTAAGAAACTACATGACTTTAATTAATCAGGTGGACACCAATAATAAACAAACATATTTCAACTTGACTCATTCCGGCTGCTTCCGTAACTTCAGTGAGATTGTTTTCTGTCAGCCAGGTGTTACAGTCAGTGATTACTGGCAGGGAAAAGGCCATAACCTATCATTACAGCGTACAGACACATATAAACTTTTTAATTCGCATCCGGAAAGGTCAGTTGTCAGAGAGTATTGAGCTGACCAAAAGGTGAGGGAAACGTGAAATAATAGAAGGTGGGGCAAACCTGCATACCTCACTCAGGTCTATGTTTCAGCAGATCTGCTGCTTCCTTTAAATTCTATTTTAACCCGTTTAAAAACCGCCCTTCACTGCTATAGAACTAATTGCCATATATTATTTCAAATATATATGAATATATAAAAATATCCTTTATAGCACAGTTTTTCCTTTAAAACAAAGTGTTCTGGCATCCCAACAAGTTTCTACATTGCAGAGGTGTTGGTTCTTGGCCTCTTTAGTCTGACATTGTTTTAAACAGCATCATAGTTGTGTATTCCTTGAGTCTCCACAACCATCTTTTCCTATTTACTGTGTTGCTGAGCTGGCATACACTGCCACATTTTCGCAATGAAATTTAATTATCCATGAGAGGTAAAGAGCAACCTGTAAAACTTTATTACCCCCACAAAGGCATTTCATTACATTTTGCTAAAGCTTGTCAAGAAAAGTCTCTGTGCATCACCAGGTGTTATCCTTATGAAAAAATGACAAATAGTTTTGAATGTGTGGTATAACTACAGCCTCCTGCAAATGTAATGGAACAGCAAGGCAAATTCATTTTGTACTAAAAATATTTGGAACTGATTTCAAATAATATAAAAAAATATGAGAAAATAGATCTTGAGCCTTCTAGACTGATCAGTTGCAAAGAATGTAGCACCTTGTGTATCTGACCCACCAGGTTTTTTTAAGTGAGTACTGGAAGCTGAGTGACTCACTGGTGTTTGTTGATACACAGGCGAGTCCTTTCAGAGCCACAAACAGCGCCGCGTACTCTCTAAATACCTATGGTACTTTAAATAGCTGCCGCCTGCTGCACGGTGTCTGTACGGGTGAAATGCTCTCTAGGCCAAAAGGAATGGCTTTGCTGTATCAAAGAGGGGACTGTAGATGCCACTTTGCAGACATTAAGGTCTGTTAATGTACATAATAAAACATCCGCCCTTGCTATATTATTAGGGAATTAATACAGTTCCATTAACAAGAATGACAATAAGAACATTACAGGTAGTTTTTGACACTGAAAGTTGTAAATTGCAGTCTAACTGGTTACATGGCATGGAAAGCAGAGTGTTCCCATTAAAGCCTGGTGTTCAGGAAAATGAGGAGGATCCACTTTTATCGTCAAGGGCAGCTGTTCTGCTTCCGTGATCATTCTGACAGTGTCACGGATCAGGTGTTTTGTGCACGATAGAGGGCGCTCTGTTCTGACGGAACACACCTGAGCTAATGAAGGCACAGGTGTGTTTCATTGGGGCTGACTATTTAAGCCCCGATGAGTCAGAACAGAGCGCGGCTCATTTGTTAGGCTCTGCCTACACACTGTGGTGGTTTTGATAATCTGGTGTTCTTGGTTTAGGCGGCAGTTCCTTGATTTTAGTTAGGACTGCAGTCCTTGGTTTTGTTTTGTTTTGTTTTGTTTTGTTAATATAGTTAATAAAGGTTTTTGATCCGAACTCCTGGCTCAGCGTTGGCGTCCTCCCTGCACCCCGCCACCGTTACAGAATGAGCCGCCAGTACCTGGACGTCGCGAGCCACGAGGGCGAGCAGGAGCGCGTGTTGTGGGCGGCAGCGAACGTTGTCGAGCGGACGCTGCAGCTGATAAAGACCTGGGAGACAGAGGTGACTCCTCTAGACCTCCGCGAGCATCTGGACGGTGAGGAGTGGGTGCGACGGACGCCAACGGCCACGGCAAGGGAGCTTGAGCGCCGTCTGAAGAATGCGACGTCGCTGCTCCCACTCGATATCATCCCAGATCCCGAGCTTCGCATGGATCGGTTCGCGCTTTGTCTCCGGATGCTGGTCTCCATGGCTGCAAGGGCGCAGCGCTATCTCGACACGCTGGATCGCGTGTTTTTTTCCGCAAGCGACACGGAAGGCGGGGCTTCGTTGACGGCTGGCGTTGCTCAACCCGGAAGCACGTCGCCAACCGCGCCGCAAGCGGCTCAACGCGGAAGCACGTCGCCAACCGCGCCGCAAGCGGCTCAACGCGGAAGCACGTCGCCAACCGCACCGCAAGTGGCTCAACGCGGAAGCACGTCGCCAACCGCACCGCAAGCGGCTCAACGCGGAAGCACGTCGCCAACCGCGGCTCAACGCGGAGATTCAGCTCTGAAAGCGCCGCGCGCCAATAATCACGATCCGCCAGCGGAGAAAGCACCGCGCGCAGCTAATAGCGGGAACACGGCCAGCGCGAATCACAAGAGGTTGGTAGCAAACGCGCCTTGCCTTGTTCAACGCGAAAGCACGGCGCCCAGCTCGCCGCAACGCGAAAGCACGGCGCCCAGCTCGCCGCAACGCGAAAGCAGGGCGCCCAGCGCGCCGCAACGCAAGAGCACGGCGCCCACCAAAAGGAACACCAAGAAGGCCGCCCGCAACAAAAGAAGCGAGGCAGTGGCAAAGAAGGTCGTTCCTGACACAGAGAGCTGGAGGACGGCAGAGACCGCGTCCTGCATCGTGCAACTGGGGAGGTCGACCAAGGAAGCCCTTCACAGCAAGGAAAGCGGCATCAAGGAGTCGATCCATAAACCCAGCCCCACTAAGCCATCCGCTGCACAGCAAACCGAGAAGGAGCAGCTCCAGGTTAGTGGGAAGTTTAGAATGAAAGTTCGGGTTCAGATGCAAATTGAACATGAGGCTGCAGTAACCATTCAGGCACAGGTGAGGAAGCATTTGAGCAGAAAGTACTACCTGAAGCTACTGTGGGCAGCCAGGACTGTTCAGCAACATTACCGAGCTAACAAGATGATGAAGCAAGAAATGAAGTCTTTGAAGGAGAAAAAAATGGCTGCTGTTGTTCTGCAAGCCGCATTCCGAGGGATAAAGACCAGACAGACTCTGAAACAGAAGCACCAGGCTGCCACAGTGATACAATGTGCTTACAGGGCTCACTGTGCTCGGACGCGATA
This sequence comes from Hepsetus odoe, assembly GCA_017165825.1. Lineage (NCBI taxonomy): Eukaryota > Metazoa > Chordata > Actinopteri > Characiformes > Hepsetidae > Hepsetus > Hepsetus odoe. The sequence goes on from CM029368.1 coordinate 5,375,446, forward strand.
TTTATGCATCAAGTATGCTGCTATTGCCATCCAGCTTAGGTATCGCTCCACACTTGATGCCAGAAAGCAGAGGGAGGAATTCGTGAAATTGCGCTCTGCTGCAATGTTCCTGCAAGCCTGCTTTAGAGGTCAGAGGGTCAGAAGGGAGGTGATCCTGCAACATCAGGCAGCTTCCCTGATTCAGGCTGCATTCAGAAGACACCGGGAGGTAGTAAAGTACCAAGCCATAAGGGTGTCAGCCATCATCATTCAAAGACATTTTAGGTCCTACACTAAGGGTAAATTTGAACATGAGAGATTCCAGGTGTTGAGAAGGTCAGTGATATGCATCCAGGCAGCTTTTAGGGGTTTTTCTGTTCGAAAGAATGTTGCTGCAATGCACAAAGCTGCCACCATGATCCAGGCTGTAGTAAGAATGCACCAGCAAAGATTGGTTTTCAAGAAGCAGTGCTGGGCAGCAAGTGTTCTTCAGAGGAGGTTCAGAAGGTGGAAGCTTGGGCATCAACAAAAGCAGAGGTACCAGCTGTTCAGACATGCTGCAATTTGCTTGCAAAAGTCATTCAGAGGAAAGCAGGCAAGGGATCTGGCCAAACAGATCAGAGCTGCAAGGGCAATCCAATCTCACCTCAGAGATGAACAGATCAGCTGCATGATCGTTCAGATCACTGAACAGGAGGAGTTGCTGACAGAGCTCTACCAGCAGCTGATGGCGAAAGAAGCCTCGATGCTACAGGTGAATGCCTCAGTCACGAACAAAGGGTTGAAACACAAGGAAAGGATCACCTATCTGCTTCCTCAGCTGGAGAGGACCAAAGGACTCTTGTCCAGTTGCCAAAGGGAGATCAAGACTATGGAAACTGAAGGAGAAGCTCTGGCTCAAGACAAAGGTGAGCTTCACAAAAAGAGTGCGAAATTCAGAGAAGAGAGAGAAGTCTCTAGAATAAAGCTGCAAGCTGTGACTGCTGTCCAAAGAGAAAAGCTGGAAAGAACGGATGAACAGAGGGGCCAAACTGTATGGCAGACAACGAGGAGAGTTGAGACTCCAACCATTCAGAAGAAGCTGGAAGCTAAAATAGCCACTATGGAGGAACAACTGAGTCAGACCAGAGCAGAGCTGAGATGGGTGCAAGACCGCAACGTTGCTCTGCAGGCTGAACTGAGAGAAGCCCAAAGTGAGGCTAGTAAGCTCAGCGAGCTGGAGAAGCAGGTCAGGGGTATGGAAGCAAGATTGGCGATCTTCGAATCTCGACTCACTCCACAGACACCAGTGCATGCTGGGACCCTGGTGGTTAAAGCCAGAGCGGAGCAGCTGAAGAACAGTCTGATGGAGAAGCAGGGAAAGATTCCAGAGATTGACCAGCTGCATGATGACTCCCTACATTTAGTTCACCCTCACAATGCAGCAGGCTCAGAACAAGGTGGCTTGTGGAGGAGTCCATGTGAAACTTCTCATAGTGGAACCAGGAGCTGGGACGTTGCCTCACTGGGCTCCAAGCAGCAGGGGAATACGATCAAGAAGAGGAAGGAGCCTAAAGACATCAGCAATGACCTGTCTCAGTTCAAGAAAGCGAACGACAGCTTCTGCACTGTAGATTCTGTGATGAGAGACGTGAAGAACAAGGATGGCAGGGGTTGGAAACAGAGTTCGGACTATGTGAGAGAGACTTCCTCTTTGAACCCTTTAAAATCTGTGTTTAGCTCTCTTTCCAGTTCTGCCAAGGCGAGGCGTTCCACTGAATCGGGTGATTCCTCCAGTGACTCTAGGGTCAAGTCCAGGCAACAGTTAAAGAAGTGGACTGAACTTCTAGGATTCCCCTCGCCACCTCCAGTGCCTGGACATGGCTGGTCAGGGGTCCTTTGTATAGAACTTGTTTTGTGGACCTGACCATATGCCCCTAAAAGAGACTTTTGTAGAGTGTTTTTTGTTCTTGACCTCCCCCCAGGTGTTCGCCTATGTTTTTGCGCTTCGGGAGCCGCGCCTTTTGGGGGGGGATTCTGTCACGGATCAGGTGTTTTGTGCACGATAGAGGGCGCTCTGTTCTGACGGAACACACCTGAGCTAATGAAGGCACAGGTGTGTTTCATTGGGGCTGACTATTTAAGCCCCGATGAGTCAGAACAGAGCGCGGCTCATTTGTTAGGCTCTGCCTACACACTGTGGTGGTTTTGATAATCTGGTGTTCTTGGTTTAGGCGGCAGTTCCTTGATTTTAGTTAGGACTGCAGTCCTTGGTTTTGTTTTTTGTTTTGTTTTGTTAATATAGTTAATAAAGGTTTTTGATCCGAACTCCTGGCTCAGCGTTGGCGTCCTCCCTGCACCCCGCCACCGTTACAGACAGTTAAGGCATTTAATGTGGTTTTTGCAATTATTCTTGGTTTCCTGGCAAACCTGGTTTTTAAAAAAGGTCTGTGTAATAAATACATGTTTAATTTGCTCATTAATATTCACACCCCCTTATCTGAACCCAGTGCAAGCGGCTAAAGAACTCAGTGGAAGAGAAAGTGCTAAATGAAGTGGCAGCATTTAAAGTTTAAATGGTTGGCTTTTCATCATTTATATATCTTCCATCTTCTTCCCTCTCAGCACGGTTTGAAGATGTGCTAAAGTCACTTCCCTCAGCATAATGAATAGATGTCTAGAGGAAAAGCTAGTTAATATCTCTAGAAAGCAGGCAAACAGACTTTCTAACAGCTTCTAACAAAGATGGCTCTTTAATAGTTTATATGGCTACAAAGCTGCACCATGCATTCAATATTTAATAAATAATTTGACTGCCAGTCATGAAAAATGAAGGTCTTTCAATGTGCTTATGCAGAAAGAGACAGTTAAATTTGTATGATTCACATAAGAGGCAAGAACTTTTGTAGTAATAAGAAGCCGCACTTTGCTTAGTTCTGGTTAAAAAGCTAATCAGCCAGTGGACTGCCCATGTGAAAGAGATTTTTACTGTTTGATTCTTCTTCTGAAGTGCTGTGAATTACTTTATGAAAGTGGTACTTTTTGAAAGTGGCAGCAGATCTTTTTTTTTTTTTGCACAAGTTAAGTATTTACAATGTTCAATATTATTTGTTATTGCTAGCTTTTATTCTTTTCAAAATGAAAACCCGCCCATGCTAACCTATTTATTTTCTCTACGAGTCGTTTAGCACAGTCCTTTCATTACGTTAGTTTGTCTGGACGATGACACAAACAGCAAAGAGAAGAGAATAACCAATACAAAGGCTGTTCTATACACAAAGTAAACTTCTTTTACAAGCCTGCAAAATTTGAAAAATAAGTTGTTGGTGGTGGAGTCGTGGGGGCTCAGGTGTTGTGGTGCCTGTGATGCCCCTCGTCTCTGTTTTGGTGGTTAGATCCACATGAGTCACTTTTTTTGATCTCTTTACATTTCAGTGTTGTACTCTGTGGACTCAAACAGAGGCCAGTTTGTCTGAGAATCTATTTTCTCTGAGCTTCCCACCATGGGGTTTCCTGATGGACCATTGTCTGGGTTTACTGTATTCTAAATCAGATCGACCATTATCAGGGTTTTCTTTTTCACCTCTGTTGCAGACTAGCCTCATCATCATGAATGACCTTATATGCTGGCTATACGAAAGCAAACGCAAAGCAAATGCAATCTTTTTGACAAATTCAAAATGAAGCTGCTTTTAAGAGCAGGGTCTAACTGATACTCCTAATTACAAAGTGTAGCAGTGGTTACATTTTATATTCTCTCACATGTAAGACGTAGGGCAGCGGTGGTATTAGCGTTTAAGGACTAGGCCACAGGAGCAGCATATTGTGGGCCAGCAGTGGTCAAGTGGTTAGGGAGTTGGCCCCAGGACCAGAAGGTCATGGGTTTGAATCCCAGACCATGAGGATTCCCTGGGGTACCCTTCAGCAAGGTACTGTCCACATCACTGCTCCCCAGCTGCTTTCAATTGCTGCCCCCTGCTGTGTGAGTGTGTTGTCGTCAAGCACTTTCACTTTAATAGAATCCCGGACTAGTAGGTTGCCCTGAGGTACCCTTGAGCAAGGTACCATCCCTATCACTGCTCCCCGGGTGATATAGCTGCCTACTGCTGCATGTGTATGTGTTTGGGTGAAAAGCAGATATTGTTTTTCAATGTGTTTCATAGTACTGTGCTATGTTTCACAATGACAGATATATTCTTTTAGATTTTTTGCTGCTTTCTGGTGTTGATCAGTGGAGGATGAGTTCCCCTTCCGAGGTCGCCTTTGGCTTGCTTACCAGGGGCTCAGACTCTGATTCTGTGAACCGGGTTTGTGACAATGACATTTGTTAAAAGCACTATATGAATAAAACTGATTTGACTTGAATATATTGAATATATGCAAATGCATATGTACTCAGAGCATGGTTTAAAAGGACACATCTTGAAAAAAACACACACAATAATTTAGTCATCAATAAATCATTAATAGCTGATAGCTAACAATAGCAGCAAAACAGAACTGTGTGTGTCCGTCTGAATTACTGCCTATTCTGTTTGATGCTGCTTCAAGATCCACCCTGATGGGGATTTCCATCTCTCTTGGCTTCACAAGCTGTTCATGAAGTCACAGGCATGTTCCATTTGCTCTCCAGCTGTGATCAGAAAGCACACCTGCACTCACCCTCCGCAGACAGATGCCTGTATGGACTACATCTTTCTACCCCAGACACGGACTCACTACACTATGTACTGCTATTCTCAGTACTAACATTAATCAATCTGATGACTTCTGTCTGATGAGAAGCTCGCTTCATTTCTTCATTGGTTCCTCTTAATTTATTACTGTATATTCATTAGTCAGTCTTCATTCTTTATTTCTCCTGTTGTGTAATTGATTTGCTACCTGCTGTCAATCAAAGGACAGATTTTTCACACATTAGTTTTTATGTGAAATGTTACATAATCATAACAATTATTATGCTGCAAATGAATGCAGAATAGATTCCAGCCTTTCACATTACCACCAAGCTCAGAATATATTTATATTTTGGACGCAATCTCTGTTTTTTTGTCAGTGTTAAGCATCTTATATCTGGCTGTCACTCACTCAGTCATTCACTCTTCTCTTCTCTTCTCTTCTCTTCTTCTCTTCTCTTCTCTTCTCTTCTCTTCTCTTCTCTTCTCTTCTCTTCTCTTCTCTTCTCTTCTCTTCTCTTCTCTTCTCCTGCCAATGCCTTTCTGATTACCCACTCCAGCACTGAACAGACATCCCTGAACTTGTGAGAAAGTGTAAAAGCATTTATCAATTTTTGCTTTTATGGTCAGTATTAATTGGAGAATTCTGATCTAGGATCAGATCTAGCAGGATCTTGACAACAGGCCAACGCTTCTGTACAGTGGTGGCCTAGTGGTTAGGGAGTTGGCCACAGGATTGGAAGATTGTGGGTTCAAACCCTTAACCAGTAGGTTGCCATGAAGTACCCTTGAGCAACGTACTGTCCCCGTGACTGCTCCACAGGCAGCTTTCATAGCTGCTGCATAGTGTTTGCATGGCTTAAATGCAGAGGTCCAATTTTGTTGTCGTTCACTGTGTGCTGTGCTGTGACCTCGCAATGACAAGGATAGTCACTTTCACTTCACTTTTTATTGCTCCTATAGAAACATGCAGGAAACAATTATTTTACAAAATTAGATTTTAAATTATGAAGTTCATAACCTTTTTTTTTTCATTGCTGAACTTTACCTGCAAATTTTCACACGCATATGCAAAAACATGCTCATGTGGAGATTATGTACACTGTTTCGAAACATGAGGATGCAGTAACTGTTTTTTGGTTCATTTTTGGTGAAAAATTTAAACCACTAACCGCTGTATGTCTTATCGCATTTACTGTATGTATAGCATTCCCATAATATGAAATCAAATGTGTGGTTTTTAGACACTTTAAATATAACTTACTTCCAGCTGACACAGTAGTACATAGCATAGACCTTTGTGCTAAGTTAAATAGTTATAGTCAAACCGTTTGCATTGCGACCTTTCCGATTTCCTCGAGCTCAGCCACAGTTGATTCACCAACAGAGGTTTTGTTTTTCGGTGTATTTTGTGTTTACGGGGCGACTGAAATGGCTGGAGTGACAGCTGGCTGCTGCATGGTGGTGACAGCATATTAATCAATCATACACACACACACACACACACACACACACACACACACCTTTGCGCAGAAAATGGGCTGACAGGCTGAAAACAATTCACAATGTAAATGCCAATCGAGAAAGAGAGTCAGGGTGTGGGGTGGTTGGTGTACAGGAAAAAAAAGGAGAGAGAGAGAGAGAGAGAGAGAGAGAGAGAGAGGAGAGAAAAACAGCCCAAAAATAGTTTGGTGTAAAATTTTGCCTCTTTTATTAAAGTAGCGTCTGCTCCTGTCACAGCTTCGCATCACTAACAGGATATTCTGAACAAACGAGGGTTGTGTGAGAGCAAACGGCACGCCTTTGTGCTGTCTGTCAAAACACAGTACAGCGAGGCAAATACAGGAAAATAGTTAATGCCATCTTTTTGTGTTTATGTGTGTTTGGCTCCTGGGAAAGCAGTCTTTGCAAACATTTACCATGATGAAAGTAGCAAAATACACTGGAATAAAGTCTTCTCCCAACACTTTAAAAAGGATCAAATCATCCATCCAGCCATCCACCCATCCATCCATCCATCCATCCATCCGTATCATTCTAGTTCTTAGCCATATCCTAACCTGGGTGGTGGTGGTGATGGAGTGGGCTGAAGGGGATGGTTACTGGAGCAATTACAGGTTGAAAAACAGAAAAACACCCAGGTCACCAGTCTGTCACAGGAGCCCATATATATATATATATATATGTATATATAATATTACAATCAAGTTGTGTGGTGTATTGTGCCAAACACATATAAAACATGATGTGGTCAAATGAGTCATGTACTGCCAAAAACACACACAAGTAATGAACATGGGTGTGACGATTTACATACTTCATCACACAAACACACACACACACACACACACACACACAAACATAGTAGGGCTGGAAAGGATCCAGGGAGTTGTCAGACTGTAGGATATGGCTGGTCTGACACATGCACACACACACACACACACACACACACACACACACACACACACACACAAGCAGACTGGAACACCTGTCTCTCCCCTGACACCACTACTGCTCCCCTTCAAGGGAGGCACAAAGCACTGCAGGAATATGGTCAGGCTTGAACTTGTCACGGTCCAGAAAAAAGATTGTCATAGATCAGGAAAAGCCAAAAAAGCATTCTTTGTTGTAATTTTTCCCATGAAATGTTTTAATTATGTTTTAATTAATACATAGCATGACATTTGAAGACCAAAAGCTCAACACTAATAGGGATTTTAAAGTATTTAGTAAATGAAATGCATTGAATAAAGTACTTTTATTAAATTACAAAGCTGAACAAGGTTTTGTACAATTTCTCCAGCAGAAAGAAACTGGAGAGAAATTCATTTCAGTATCATTTGCAGAGCACTTGGTCATTGATTTCATTGTAATGCTGGAATCTTCTCATCGGTGAAATGTCAGAACTTTACACTTTTTTTCCAGGCCATTTAAAATCACCAGCTGGTCTTTACATTGCACGAACGTTTCACTGAGCATGCTCCAAAGTGGCCGGAATACAATATAATTACAGAACGTACATCTCAGCTGTTAGAGAATGTTTTCTTTTGGGAGGTCGCTAATCCTGAAAACAGTTTCCTCCTGCAGCAGTGTTGATCAGCAGACTGCTAGATATGAGAATATGTTAATTAAAGTCAAGTTTCACTTGGCCAGCGACAATGCGCTCCCTGCTCCGTCATTTCTCTCCACTTCCCAAAGGAAAGGTCAGACTTCACAGATAATTCTGAAAGTCGAGGGATATAAACATAAGACCGAGACGCTTGTCTGCTGGTTCCAGTGTGACACATTTACATTTACATTTGCAGCATTTAGCAGACGCTCTTATCCAGAGCTAATTACAGGGACAGTCCCCCTGGAGCAATTCAGGGTTAAGGGTCTTGCTCAGGGACCCAGTGGTGGTAGTGCCAGAGGTGGGATTCGAACCTGGGACCTCTTGAGCCATAGGTCCATAGGCAAGTATCCTACCAGCACAATCCTCCCAATGTGACCTCTAAGGTAATACCTGTCAACTCTGAAGTTTGCAGGTATGAGCACAAATTAAGTAATGCTCTCCAGCTGCTTTCTGCATGAACAGTGTGTTACTGCATGAGGCGAGACAGGAGGAAGGAGAGGGGCAGAAGCAGAGAGTGTTTCTGAGCTGCAGAATGGTGGAAAACATGGACATATATGCATGGATAGGTACAAGACGGACAAGCTCCGAACTGTTCCTGACCTCCAAAGTCGGCGGGAAAAAATGGTAGTGTG
>CM029368.1:5386323-5453823 GCA_017165825.1 Hepsetus odoe
AAGGGGTTCCAAACACTCAGGGTTCAGCATCATCAGTGAACGAATCACCTGATCATCTGGAATCATCTGCACCTGTTTCTTCACCGCTTCATGTCTTAAATTAGACGCTTTGTTCTGCTTGAAGGTTCAGATGTAGATCCCTGTGTGGATTAACCAACAAGAAAACTATCAAACTGCTCAGGAACAGAGACTGGACTGAAAATGAGAAACAAATACATTGTCCTTCAGGAAGATCTGGAGAATGGTTCCTCAACATTAAATTAAAAATGCAATGAAAGGGTTGAATTCAACTGATGAAAGTGAAAGTGACAACCCTTGTCATTGCAAGGTCACAGCACAGCACACGGTGAACCACAACGAAATTGGACGAAATTGGAAAGTGTTCAACATTACCATCCCTGCAAATGGCTGCCGACCTGTCCAGGGTGTGCCCCTGTCCTTCGCCCTGTGTGAGCTGGGATGGACTCCAGCACCCCCCCGCAACCCTGATTAGGACAAGCGGCCCAGAAAATGACTGACTGACTCAACATTACAATACATCAACATTATCATCACCAAAATCCAAGATTTGTGTAAAGAACATATCTTTGGTGAAATGTATCCATTGCCAGTAACTGCCATGTCAAACACTATAGAGTCTGAAACATTATAAGAGACTGTGATAAAAACTGCCATGACAATTACTGGTAACAGGCATAAAATTACTAACAACAAAGATGGTAAAGGTTATTTTCAATCTTTAGAATCTGTATCATTGCTCCATGTTATGGAGCAGGGTTTAAAGTGTCACCTAAATACACACTGATTGTGTGATCAGCACAGAAAATCATCTTGCATGGCAGAAGCAACCATGTTAATGTATCGACCTGAGCATGTTAATGATTTTTCCAGTCTGCACTGCTTTCTGAATAAGTTCACACACTAGCCGACAATACATTCAGCCATGTGAATCTTTTCTAGAGTGACAGAAACAATTTTATTTTCCGCTCTGGCCAGCATAGACACACCAGTTGTCTGGAAGCAGATTTAAACATGATTAAACAGAATGGATTACAAGAGTATGTCATAGGATTTAAGTTAAGATCCCTGCAGTTCATTAAAGTCTGATTAAGTGGACTGAGTCAGTGAAATTAACTCACAAACAAGGTCGAGATCAGCCTGATTTAGACAGGAGCCAGTAAACAGGACATCCTTTGTCAAAGCTGAAACATGATTAGCTCAGTAGGCACAAGGCAGCGGTGGCCTAGTGGTTCGAGAGTTGCCCCTGGATCAGAAGGTGTGGGTTTGAATCCCAGACCAGTAGGTGTCCCTGAAATAACCTTAAGCAAGGTACTGTCCCCATCACTACTCCCTGGGCGCTTTCAATAGCTGCCCCCTGCTGTATGGGTGAAACGCAGAGGATGCATTTGGTTGTGTTGTGCTGTGTTTCACAATAAGAATGGTTACTTTCAAAAATCTAGAGTTTTTGTGCTGCAAATACTAAAATATTTCTTACACTAGATTTTAAACCAATTTGTCAAGCTTTCTAGGAGCATCTGAACATTAAAGTTAGATGTGCTCGTATTAAATTCTCCATGGAAGAAACACACTCTGGCATTGATTGAAAGGGCAGTAAGAGTGATGTGCTGGTGTGTGTGTGTGTGTGTGTGTGTGTGTGTGTGTGTGTGTGTGTGTGTGTGTGTGTGTGTTTGTGTGTGTGTGTGTCATATCCTGTATTCAAACCAGCAGTTGGGACTTTGATTAGATTTCATTTGATTTGAAGCTGCTGCACCTGAGCCTTAAGCAAACTAAAATAAGACTCAGTCCAAAGCCCATTTAAAGAGCACTACTAATAACTACCTCTGCATTATGGCTTCTTATGGGGCATCAGTTATAAAAATCAATCAGAAGTGAAGGAGTGTCTTGCCTTTCTTCACATGTGAACTTTGCCAACAAACAACTGCATAAAAAAGTGATGATTTCATTACAGAGGCCCAAATATCCTACCAGTGGGCTGGACACAGGTTTAGGGCATTCATTCATGCAGTGAGAAATGGATTTCTACTTTTGTTGCCGTAACTCTGATTCTCGTTTCCATTTCCACCAGATACATTACAGTTTTTCCTGTTCAGCTGTTAACGCTAAACTCTATCGATCATTATTCAATAGGCTCGGGTTTAAATTGATTTGAGACATGAGTAAAACTCATTGTGAGCAACTCAGAAGTTGACTGAAGTACACAGTAATGGACTTAGTTACTGTGTGGGAAAATGCTTAGTGCCATTATGCAATAATGACATGGCAAAAAATGGACTTTAAAATGTACCTGTAAAGTCTGGAGAGACTTAGTTGAATAAGTCAATATCTAGTTGAATGCTGATTTACATTTTATAAACTGGATAAAATTTCTAGTTGTAATTTAAATATTTGAGAATTCTTCTTTTTTTATTTAGAATAATGTAAAGTTTTGCTAATGCATGTATTAAGGTCTGCTTCTTCAAAAAGCTGTTGATACTAAATTACACATAAAAACTTATGAAATAGGGAGATAAAACAATATATTAGATATATTATAATGTATTTTATTATTATTATTATTATTATTGTTGTATATTAGATATATTATACATGATTTGTGACAGACAGGTACCAGTGAGAGTAAAAGGGAAGGTTTACAGGGCAGTAGTGAGACCAGCTATGTTGTACGGGTTGGAGACGGTGGCACTGACGAAAAGGCAGGAGGCGGAGCTGGAGGTGTCAGAGTTAAAGATGCTGAGATTTCTGTTGGGTGTGATGAGGATGGACAGGATTAGAAAGGAGTATATTAGAGGGACAGATCAGGTTAGATGTTTTTGAGACAAAGTTAAAGAAGCAAAGTTGCGTTGGTTTGGACATGTGCAGAGGAAAGATGAGGATTATATTTGGAGAAGGATGCTAAAGATGGAACTGCCACGAAAGAGGAGAAGAGGAAGACAAAAGTGGAGGTTAATGGATGTGGTGAGAGAGGACATGCAGGTGATCGGTTTGAAGGAGGAAGATGCAAAGACTGCAAGACATCGAAAAGGATGAGTCAAAGAAAGAAGAAGAAGACACAATATATTTGACAATGCGGTGGGATGGGCTTAACCAGCACATTCACTCCTAAGCAAGGATAAAATCAATATGATTTTAAGCAGTTTTGTTTATTCATTCATGCAATATGAAAAAAAGCCCCCTCCCCTTTAGTGCTATATACTAAAGACATTGAATGCAAAGCATCTGTTAAAACTGATCCATGACCTTTCATTCTTCTTGTGATAATAATGAGTGGTCTTTATTTTTTTGGTGATACATCGACATAATGTTTTAATACTCTCTGAGTGAAACTAGAAAAGCATTGCTAAATATTTGGCCAAATTTTTTGCTTAAAATTGCAGAATGCTATTTTGAATCGATTCAACCCAAATGAATCATTGCCTAGAAATCAAGAGCACAGACTCCAACACATTCCCTAGTACATAGACTCCAGTAGTATCTGACGCTAGCACCTGAGTGGAGATGTGTTCGTATTCACATATGAATGTGTGGATAGGTTGGGGGGGTAGGCAGCTTGCTTTATGTATGGGAGGGAGGAGGTAAAACACTAACAGGACAGAGATAAAACCCTCTGCAGACGCTGACGTTTGGGATCCAGACGACATAAATCAGAGCTTCAGCCAGCCCTGCAGGACTGTATTTCATGCTCAAGGAGTCCGCCATCCAAACACATCCAGGCCCTGCATTAATCTCTATTAGACAGTGGCTCCGCTTGGCCCGGAGCCTGGTGGGCAGCCCAGGGGACCTTGACTCACATTCAGGCAAGACCTATGCCTCGGGTAGACATGCAGGACCATGCCCTGTTTCTGCTCCAAGCTGGTAATCACCCTGCACATGCCCCTGCCGTTAGGCTTGCTCAGACACACTCTAGTGCACTTGTATCTGATTCTTTTCTCAGATAAAGAGGTGCAGATATAAAGGAGAGCATAGCAGGCCAATTAGAATAGCATAGACTCCAGTCTACTAGGCACATAAGGCAAGACTTTATACACGTCATGTCAGCTACATTAGGAAGAATGCTCAGTGCACAAGGAAGGCTATGCTCTGGTTATGCTGTAGGGAAGACCTGGGTTGGCTGGAACATTTATCATGAACTGTCATGTATCTGCAGTATTCCATTCGTAAAGATAATACGGCTGCTCACAAATAAAAAGCTAGAAATCTTACCTATGAAAGAAAGAAGTATTTGATCACTTGGAGTACTGTGCAATAGTGTTGATTCACTCCTCATTTCTTCATATTTTGCTTCAAAAGTGCCAGATGTTCTTTGTTTTTTATGCATTGGTGTGTCGTATTAGTGAGGAATAGTTCTCTTATGACTATGACTTATTCAAGCCAAGCCTAGGAAAGAGAACTCAGGCTGGACTGAAGAATAATGGTGGTTGTGTAAAATATTGACTTTAAAGCTGGTTAGAATGATACAAAGTATACATTATACAAACTCTCTTTGACTCAAGACTTTTTCCAAAAAAGTACTGTAGATACATACTTTTGCATACGATGTCTGGAAACTGATACTGATGTAATTAGCAAGATCAAGCCATTGTCTTTTAGGCGAATATATGTTTGCTGAATCTCACAATGCTTTGAATCAGTTTGTTTTTCAAAGATTGTTTATCATTCTGCAGATAGAACACTCTTTCTTTGCTATGGCTCTATGTGCCATAGAATGGATTGCATCTGTGGTGTTCTTTCCTCCGCTGCAGACCCACTGGGGTGAGAAATGGCATGGGATTTTCACCAGCAGAAGGAGCTTTTAAAAGGAGCACAGATGGGAGAAAGCTATTTCCTAATCAGTTTCCCATTCTGTTCCCCGCTCCCAAATTAAGTAAGCAAGCCCAAGTTTGTACGTCTATGCTCCAAGAGCTGAGAGGTAGTGAGTTTCAGGTGCAGGTTAGACTGGTGTTTTTGTGAAGATTCTGTTTTCTGAATCTAAGCTACACAGCTAGTCATTTCTTGTAAATATTTTGGATGTGATCTATGAGGCCAATAAATGAGGATCCTTTCATTTTATATGTTTCTCCTAGTTTGTCTGATTAAGAGAGCAAGAGCATTTAGTTAATTTTTGTTTGGTCCCTTTTAACATTCAGTTCAACATCCATCCATCCATCCATCCATCCATCCATCCATCCATCTATCCATCCATCCATTTTCCAAACCACTTATCTGCGACCATCGTGATAGTTTGCACTTATCTGCGACCATCGTGATAGAGGTTGCTCAGAAGTTTTTTACCCCAACCACATCCACCAGTTCTTCCTGGAGAATCCTGAGGCACTACAAGGCAAACTGAGGTGTATAATCTTCATAATCTTATCCTGGATCTACCCCATGGTCTCTTCCCATTGGTCATGCCTGGCACACTTACACTGGGAGGAACCTGGAAAATGTCATTAGATGCCCAAATCACCTCAACTGGCTCCTCTCAACAAGGAGATACTGAGGCTCTACTCCAAGCTCCTCCCAGATGTCTGAGATATCTCTCATTTCTAAAGCTTGCATTCACAAGCTTTCTCTTTCAGTCAATACTCATAGCCTATAGCATAGGTGAGGAAACCAAGATCAACTGGCTAATTAAGAGCTTTGCCTTCCAGCTCCCTCTTCACACCGTATGGTACAGTCACTACATAACTAATCTATCTAATCTGTCTAATGATCTCCTGCTCCATTTTACCTTTCCTCATGAACAAGATCCTGAGGTCCTTAAACTCCTCCACTTGGGGCAATAACTCCTTCACAACCCAGAGGGGCCAGGCCACCTTTTTCTGCTTGAGCAATAAGTCCAGTGCTTGGATGTGCTGATTCTCATTTCTACCTCATTTAGAAGCTTGCTTTGCCCCGAATGCCACTATGAAAATTATAATTAGCACACACACAATTCTGTAAGGCCAAATAAAAAGAAATAATAGGGCTAATGAATGTGGTCATATAAAAAGTTTTGTCTTGCGATGTTTCGTAATTGTTGTGAATTTGAGAGCGCTTAATTTTTCTGTCTTGTTTTATTTTTAAACCATTCATAATGTGTTGATCTTGGAAAGTGTCTTGGCAGATGGTGGTGGGGGCTGGAGGAGGGGGTCGTTTATGGACCCTCTAAAAGTCTAGCACCAGTCTTCTCCTAAATTAAATGAACACTGTACAACCAAATCCCAGCCAACAACCCCACTTCCCCTATACCAAAGATAGATGCCCCCTGCAGATTGCTGGTACATACCTGATCCAATTCAACAAGCATTTCCTCAATTTGTTTCTATGATACAAATGTTGTAAAATGAGCAGAGCAGGATTAGTCTAGAATCTGCAGCAATCCCCAAAATGTAATCATGTTCAATTAAATAGACAAGGGTAGTCTAATGGTTAGGAAGTTGGCCCCGGATTGGAAGGTTGTGGGTTTGAATCAGTAGGTTGCCCTGAGTTACCCTTGAGAAGGTACTGTCCCCATCACTGCTCCCCGGGTGCATTAAATAACTGCCCCCTGCTGAATGTATGGGTTAGATGCAGATGCTTTGTTTTGGAACATGCTAGTTACATTTTGCATCATATTAAAACTGAGCAAGAATGGACCAATAGAAATGCTACAAAGTTACTGAAAATGAACTTGAATCACCATGCATTCAAAGTTAAAAGTATGTTTTTTCTCCCTTAAAGCCACCACAGACTGGTAGAAAGAAACAAAAATCAGACGGTTTAGGAATGCACTGCTCAGCACATTAGCTAAAACTTGGCAGAGATGCTCTTTCTCAAGTCTGTGACCTTCCTTGACACTCAAGGAACAAGTTAATTTACCAGTGACTCAGCAGGCTCGTGGATTTTGGGCTGCCGCTAATGTACACACCTTTAGACCATCTGGCTGACAAAATACTATTAAAACAGAACTTCATGGTCCTGCATGAAGCTGTTTGCATAATTATTCATGCACTTAGAATAATAAAATGCAGTCTTCCATCAAGCTAAACATTGCTTTCGCGCCCTAACTTGACTAAATTTGAGGAAACGAGCCCGCTCTGATTCCCCAGCACTCCGTTTTGTGGATCAAAGATATCGGAGCTTGCTCTGAAACCAGCGGGACAAAAATAGGAATTGTGACATTACTATTATATCGGGGCTAGCACTGAAATGCACAAAGGAGCACATGTGCACAGATCCAAATTCAGTGCATGTACAGTGTGCACTGATGGACTGTGTGCTTTGGGCCTGTGTGAGATTCCCATAAACTACAGTGGAGTGTTCATATTTCCACTGGAAGTGATGACCAACCTTGCCTTCAGGTCTGATTTATAGCTTAAGATAAGAGGGAAAACAAGTGGCACATCCTAAATCAACCATGTTCATCCCTGGGCATTTAAATCTGAATTATGAGTGGGTTTTCTGTGCCCAATAGAGTGTGTAAAGACTAGAAGTCATGGGTGGTGAGAAAAAACACATTGGTGCTGAAGCTGTGGACAGAGTGACACCTGGGAGACAGTGGAGGCAGTTAATTCAAAAGAAAATCAGGCTCCTGCTTCATTTTGAAGCTCTACTATAACTATTTTGATTGTTAACAAAGTATGCATCAGTATTAAGGTTAGGTTTAGGCTTAGAATTAAATTTAAGGTTAAGGTTAGGCATCAATGTAATAGTCATCTTCTTTTCTTTCCCTGATCAGTCTCATTTAGGGGTCGCCACAGCGGATCATCCGCTTCCATAGTCTTCTGGTCCCCAGCATCATCCTCCTTCAAAACTAACCACCTGCATGTCCTCTCTCTCAACAGTCCATAAACTCCTCTTGGTCTTCCTTTCCTTTCCCGGCAGCTCCATCTTCAACATCCTCTCTATAATCCTCGTCTCCTTCTCTGGACATGTCCAGACCAACGCAACCTTGCTTCTCTAACTTTGTCTCCAAAACATCTAATCTGATCTGTCCTCTAATATACTCATTTCTAATCCTGTCCATCCTCGTCACACCCGACAAAAATCTCAGCATCTTTAACTCTGACGCCTCCAGCTCCGCCTCCTGTCTTTTTGTCAATGCCACCGTCTCCAACCCGTACAACATTGCTGGTCTCAGTACTGTCCTGTAAACCTTCCCTTTTACTGTTGCTGCTACCCGTCTGTCACAAATGGCATCAATGTAATATATACTTTTATATTCAACTTAAAGTTCAGTTGCATTTAACAGAAATTTAGTTGAATGTTCGCTAACGTCAAGCTGAGCATTCAGGACTGTCCATATGGGGGTGTTATAAAATCTTCTTTCTGGAAGATTTCTAAATGCTGTCTAATATATTCTGATAATAAACACAGCTTAGCAAATGCCTTACACCTTCTGTCATATCTAAGAATAAATAGAGCCCAAAATCAAATGCAAAACTATACTTCACACTTCAGCTTTCTTTCATCATTACTTGTTGATCCATTCAATAAGAAGCATTTCCACAGTGATTGGAGTTCTGCGCATCCCACAATGCTTTTTAATACAGTGACAGAAAGCTCTGCTCCCACTGATCCATTTTACCATGACTAACGTGAACATCCACATGCACCAACTACTCTGGGGGCACATTTTAATGAGTTAAACAGAATGAAGCCATGTCTGACGAACATTACATCAGGTAATAAAGGATTAAAGAATGAAGAAATGATCAGGTCTTGCTTGTTTTCCCAGAATGCTTTTAATGCTAATTACTAATCATTACACAGTTCTGTCTTCTGACCTAAAAATCTGGAAAGGTGACCATATCCCAGGAATTTACACTGAAGCCGGCTGCTAAGCCTTACAGTCGGGGCATAAAAGCACCAGTAACTTTCATCCACTGATTAACATACTTAATTACACACCTGCCTAAGGAGTGAGTGCTGCATCTCCTCGTCCCCTCTGATGATCAAGAGCAGTCATGCTGAAGACAGGAGAAGGAGCAATGAAAGCAGACATGCCTGTTTTCCCCCTCTCGCTCCACCTGTCTCTCCTTATTTATATCATCAATAATTCTTGTAAAACACAGGTCAGGCTAAACCATGCCCTCCTGTTCTTTATGGAAGTATATTCAGCACAACCTGATTTGTCCTTGACTGTTAGCTCCTGACAGCGTAGCCAAAGCAGCGGGAGCACAGAACAGTGAGCATCGCTGCAGCAAAATCTCGGGAGATGGTGAGTGACCTGACGAGTGTCTCTGTTTATTTCACTCCCAGCATGCTGTTCTCTCAGGGGAGACAGGGGACTGGTGGCTCATCAGCTGTAAAATCACCACCAGATAGCATGTAGTGATATAGAGCCAAGGTGAAATGTAGAGCAGCAGCAGGGAAAACTAGTAAAACACAAAAAATGGCAACAGCAGATCACAGTGAGGGGGAAAGGAGCATTCAGACACTTTGATTTTCATTGTTTTTTATATTTTGAGTGATTTATCCACTGCATAATCACCCTCATAATGCATTTTGACATTGTGTTTAATGGCCAAGAAAATGTAATCCTTTTGTTTAACAATAACTCAATACAGCCCATCCGTTATCCAATCTGCTTATCCTAACCAGGATCAAGGAGTGTGCTGTGCCCTGTCCCAACACTCAGTGAGGAAAAACACTCTGGACAGGTTGCCATTACATCACAAGGCAGACACACAGACAAACACACTCACACACACTCCTAGGGGGAATTTAGCATCTCAGATCCTCCTGACATGCATGTCTTTGGACTGTGGGGAGAAACCGGAGCTCCCGGAGAAACCCACTCAAAAAAGGGGGTAGAACATGCAAACTCCGCAAAAAGGACCCAGGCAGCCTCGTCTGTGAATTGCACCAGAATATAACAAAGAAGGTTACAGGAAAATAACAGTCTAGAGTCCAAAATAAATTACTTTAATATTTTGCAGGTTCACTGTTGACAATTACAGCTTCAAGACCTCTATTATGAGAAGCTATTAACATTTTGCCTCCTTCTTGCTAAATTATGACACATTGTATTGCCCCCAGGGTAATGAGGGCCCCTTTGTTAGACCCATCATTTCAAAATCAATTATTCAATCAATTTCTAAAATATATTTTGTAGGCCATGCAGTCATACCATTTTTTGGACACTGGTCTTCAGTTGTGTTTTGCATGTTTCTGTTCATTTAAATGTTCATGCCCTCTTTCCCAGCCTCTTCTCTCAGTCTAGCCACTAGGTTTAGGTCCTTTTCTCCTTCCTTACTATCCAACCTTTTATACAATTTACCATACACCTTATCTTTAGCTTTCACTACTGCTTTTTTCACCCTCCACTCCATCATTCTTCTTCTTGATCTCCAAGGTCATCCTATAGGCCACCCTATGCTGTTTAGTTACGCTTGTCACTACTTACAGTCTCCAATTTCAGACGGACCCTCCTACAAAGAATATAATCCACATGTGAGCATCTTCCTCCACTCTTATATGTCACCCTGTGCTCCTCCCTCTTCTTAAAATAAGTATTAACTCATTTCCCTCCTTTTAGCAAAATATACAAACATCTGACCTTCTGCATTTCTCTCTGCTCTTTATATTCATACCTACTCTTATCCTGTTCCCTTCACCAACATGACCATTAAAATTCTGCATCACTCACTCTCTCCCCTGGGTACACTCTCTATCATTTAATCTAACTCATTCCAGAATTGTTCTTCCATCTCACAACCAACTTGTGGAGCATAAGCACTAACAGCATTCATCATCACACCTTCAACTTCCAGCTTCAGACTCATCATCCTATCTGACACCCTCTTCAACTCTAAAACACTCTCCACATACTCTTCCTTCAGGATAACACCTCCCATTCCTCCATCCACACCATGGTAGAACAGTTTAAACCCTCCTCCAATACACCTGGCCTTACTACCCTTCCATCTAGTCTCTCACACACAGAATATCAAACTTCCTTCCCTCCATCATATCAGCTAATTCTCTATCTTTACCGCTCATGCTGCCAACCTTCAGTTCCTACTCACTCTAATTCTCTTCCCCTTCTTTCTCCTCCCTCCAGACATGCTTTGCTCCTCTTCTCCTTCTCCTTTGGCCAACAGTAGTCCAACTTCCACCAGCACTGGTGGCGGTTGTTGTTAACCCGGGCCTCGACCGAGCCGGTATGGTAGTCTGTTTCATTGTGTGCAAATTGATTTGGCAAAAGTTTTTCACTGGATGTCCTTCCTGACTCTAACCCTCCTCGACTTGGCATGAAGACATACACTGGTTTATGCATCCTAAGAGGCTCGGTTAATGATAATTATTGACAAAGAACTAGTGAGAAGCCAAGCACGGATAGACTCCACACAAGGGTACTATGACAAAAGATATCATACTTTAAAATTTTTCATGTGTTTAATAGCATTTTAGAGTTGTTGAAAACAGTTAGAATGTAGAGACCAAAGTTATGGGTTATTCTAGTCGATATGGAAATAGAACAATTTTCAAGGGCTGCTTTATTGCCTCCCAATTTAGCTAGCCATGAACTTTAAAAAAAGTCAAAAATCACAGACATCAACAAGATTAAAAGACTGACATATCTTATTTTCTTGCTTATAAAAAAGTTAAAAGAATACTTAAGGACTCACAGCAACACTCTTTAAATGATAATGATGATGAAGATAATGATGTTGATTAAAGTGAAGATTAAATCCATGCTGCTCTTTGCAGAATCAACAGCTGCCCAAGACCTAGACTGCAAGGAAATATGAGTAAAGTATTGAATTGCATGATTGTTAAGTGCACCACAAGTGCAAAATGAGACTTCTTTAACATGTAAATTATAATTAAAATCTAACTTGATAGTCAAATATAAAATGAATATAAGTACGCAAAAAAGCATTTAAAAAGAAAATTGTTGACTAATGCTGTACTTGGGTAAGTGCAGGTTATTTCTATGGAGGGCGAACATTTAAGTGAAAAAGTAAAAACTCATCCCATGGATTCTTGTTTCAACTGCCTGGCTTCTCTGATGAGCTTCATGTCCCTCAACCCTGGCCCTTGAAGTCGACAACAGCACCATGCATTTTAGTGCTTTCTCTACTTTAACACACTCACAACAACTTTGTAAGAATTTGTTAATTAGGTTAGTTCAGGAGCTGGGAAACACTAAAAAGTGCAGGACACTTTGCCTCTAGGACCAGGATTTTGTGAAACACTGATGTACACAGACCAGCAGCAGAAGTGGCCCAGGGCATTTTCAACCGAGTCCTAAGAAAGATTTTTACTTTCTGAACCTGAATTCTCCACTCTTTAACTGTTTCTGAGAGCACAGATCCTCGCAATTTGAGTCCAGTACAAACCTCTCGATCTGGAAATGAATCATGCCGACCAAATGACCTTCTATAAGGCTTGAACTGTCCTCACAGGAATGTAATAACAAATCATGCAAGAAATTGACCCACCGTTTAGTGACTGAAGATGATGCCAGCAGCTGAAATGGGGATTAACTTTTCACTTTCTATATCTGGGGTACCGGTGGCCTAGTGATTAGGGACTAAGCCCCAGGATCAGAAGGTTGTAGGTTTGAATCTCACACCCAGTAGGTTGGTTCTGAAGTAACCTTTGAGCAAGGTACTGTCCTCAATATCCAGCTGTGCGCTATAAGGCTGGCATTATTTCAGAAGCTGCACAATTGAAATGCAAGAACCTGATGCATATATGCTCAATTATCCCCAGTGAAGAATCTACTTTCAAAGTGTTTCCAACTGAGTTATTTTACAGATTCCTGATATCCCCTGCAGGGAATTCAGACCCCCTATAATCTACCTCGCCATTTTTGATGAATAATTAATTGCCGCAGTAGTTTATATTAACTAGCTGCTAATTAAATAGCAGTGGATGGGACATCAGAGAGCAGAGCTGCTGTGAAGTAGGTTGATCCTGCACCTCCTGCTTTCATTTCACCACAGATACAACTAAAACGGATTTCTCCTGGGTCTTAATGCCTATCTCTGTGATTCATATGGCAGTAATGAGGGAACGAGTGTGTGATGAGTTTATGTTGGCACCCTGCTGCGCTGGGAGTTGGAAGCTGCATTTGAAATTTAGACAAGTGTGGCAATCTCCACCGTCTGTCTGAACTTATACATCAAATCCTGTGAAAGTCGGGCTCTCCTTGCTTCTATCGTCACATTTCTCTTATCTCACCTCTTCATCTCTTTCACATGCTCTCCCTTTCTCTCATCTCTCCATCTCTATCTATCTATCTTGTTTATGTGTTTCTACCATTCTTTCTTAAGTCTCTGTCCTTGCCTCTTCCTTTTTTCACACTTCACTCTCTCTCTTAGCTGTCTTTTCACCTCTCCGTTTCTGCATGTGACCATGGTGAACAGATGGAGGTGTCATAACATTTTTGATAGAACAAGAGTTGGGGTGGAGCTGCCTGCTTCATTTGCATGCTCCAGAATGAGGTGCTGTCTGTCAGGATGAAGGTGGACGAGCATCTGATGTGTCTGGTGGTCTATTCTCCAGACAGGTTAAGGACAAAAAGAAAAGGATTATCCTTGATAATAAAAGAGTTCAAAGTCCATCTTCACTTTGCATCATTCGTCAGGCGACCACTGCACTGTCTAGCTTTGCCTAATCACATGGTCTAATCACATATGGATTATGTGGCTCTGCGGGGATCATGGAAGCGTCTCAATAGGGCCTGATTTGGATTGATTTTGAGAGGTCATATGGTTTTACAGTGCTGGAGGTTCATTTTATTCTCTTTCATGCTTTCCATGCAGTCGAATGTGTCTTTTTCCTGATTGTTGCTCGGTCGTCCTCATAGCTGATCCGTCTTGCTCAGGGGTTCAGCTGGGATCGAACCACACCCATGTCTTTGGATTACACCCTGCAATCAATCTATTGACAAGAACTTAAAACTGGAAAGGGTTTTGGCCTAACCTGAGTAGACAAGTTTGTTATTGAAATGAAATATACTGATTAAAAGTTCCTGAAATAAGTAATAATAAAAAGTTCTCCATAAATATATCAATATGTAAAGGCTCAGAACATTACTTTATACTCAGAATAAGATTCCTTTTGTCTCAACAGCAGAACAACGCAAGAAAAATACTGCAAATACAGTAAATGAGTTTATGAGTATTTGTCTTGCGTTGTTCTGCTTTTGAGACAATATCCTTGCAATAAAATGCATTTACTTATTTACTAGTTTAAGATATTTTGATAAAATTATTTGATTCATTCTCTTCTTACCCCATTTGCTGCTATTTCCTTAATGTTATATTATAAGTATTTTATCTAATATTATATCTCATTTCAAAATGTCTCTTATTAGTTTTGAAAGTGTTTTTTCTTCTTTTTTTATTGCAGTGTTTCGGAAAGTTCTTAAATAAATGCAGAGGAAATCTTTTATTTTAGAACAAATAAAGCCCTGATCTAATTTGAAATATTTATGTTAATATTTTAAAGAGTATTTGCAGTAAATGGTTTAGTGACTTTTCAAGGTTCTTTTGTGTCATTAATGCCTAAAAATGCGGCAAATGTAATTGTTTTAGATAATCATAAAGACTTTATATTTAACACTTTTAACTGAGAATGATAAAATCTTTCTCGGTATCATATGAGATTCAATTCTGAGACAATTAGATATTTGCGATGCACAGACAATAATTAAACCCCCATGAAAAGGAAATAAGCAGTTCATTAGTGTAGCTGGTATAAGGAAGTTGAACGTATATACTTTTTAATATTAGATATTCTAATATGGAGCTGTTTTGGTGCAATAATCCTTATTTTGAGATGTAATAATTTCAAACAGTCTTTATGAAATCTGTTAAATTATTCAGTGCATCTGAACTGTCAGAGAAACCAACAATCTACACTCCATCCGCTTCTCTTCTTACTCTTCAGGTTCATTCTTTTTTTAGAGAGACTCTGCTAATATACTTTCAATCAAGCAACTGCATAATTATATTTTCTATCTTTCTAGTTCACAAGACATTCATACTTTCTAAAATGAGTTTCAACAAAGTCAGCCTGAGTCGCTGAGTTTTTTCCCCTACAATCTAAGTATCCAAAGTAATTTAATTGTTGTCTTTATACTTAAAGGATAAAAGCTAGGAATCTGGCTCAGCAGAACTAGATAAAAGTAAGGTAGTTCAATCAAATATATCTTTATTTGATCATCTAATTTTATATGAATTGATTTTTTATTAGAATTGGTATAATTAAAGAAATATGTAACACAAGGAACACAAGTAGAAACTGTACTGTACTGTACTGTACTGTACTTTCGCACTGTGCTGAGAATGGTTCACTGTCCAAAAAGATCCAGTGTCTGATGGCATGGAAAGTTACTGCCATGTGATTGTCTCAGCTGCGTTGAGAATGATCCATCATCGAATTCAAACTACTTACAGGTGGTCCTGTGGGGGTGAGGAAAGGGGTAAAGGATGATTACAACTAATTCAGTGGAACAAATTGAGTACTGTCTGTAATTGCAAAGTACAAAGTGCAATTTATATATAGAAGAATAGCTGGGAAAATGGGAAATGAGCACGAGTGTAGATAATAAATATATATATATATATATATATATATATATATATATATATATATATATATATATATATATATATATATATACAGTACTGTGCAAAAGTTTTAGTAGCAGGTGAAACAATGCTGTAAACAAAGAATGCTTTCTTGTAAATATAAATAATGATTGTTTATTTTGATCAATTTACAAATGCAAAGTGAGCAACAAAAGAAAATCTAAATCAGATCAATATTTGGTGTTACTACTTCCTTGTTTCAAACCAGCATCAGTTCTTCTATTCCCACAGAGCTCTTGATTCAACATCATCCAGTGTGTCTGGATTACATGAAGAGACAGAAGGATGAGGAAGCCACATCCACAGAAGATCTGTGCTTAGTTCTCCAAGATGTTTGGAACAAACCTACCAATCGAGTTCCTTCAGAAACTGTGTGCAAGTGTACCTAGAAGAATTGATGCTGTTTTGAAGGCAAAGGTATTACACTAAATATTGATTTGATTTAGATTTCTTGTCCATTCACTGCATTTTGTTGTTTATGAATAAATATTGAAATACTTCCATTTCGGAAAGCTGCTCTTTGATTACAGAATTTTTCCATTAATTGCCTAAAACTTTTTTGCACAGTATTGTATAGCATATATATATATATATATATATATAGAGAGTATATATATATATATATATATATATATATATATATATATATATATATACATATATATATATATATATATATATATATATATATATATATATATATATATATAAATAACTGAACAGGAATATATGAATGTCTGGTCCCCAAGGGATGTGCGTTTGTGTTGTTGTCCAGTGTCCCACCTTTGCCCTGCCTCAGCCTTGTCTCCTCATCAGTGTTCTCAGCTGGGTCTCGTCTGTGGCTCCTCCTGTCCCAGTTGTTGCTTGTCTTGTAAAATATACAAGTACCTTGTTTTTCCATCTTTTCTTTTGGGGCTTTCTGTTACCTGCCTGTGAGTTGGTTCCTTTCTGAAAATGTTTTGCTTCATTAGAAAAAGTTCAGCTCTTTTTCACCCACACCTAGGTTCTAC
Organism: Hepsetus odoe; assembly: GCA_017165825.1. NCBI lineage: Eukaryota > Metazoa > Chordata > Actinopteri > Characiformes > Hepsetidae > Hepsetus > Hepsetus odoe. Next base: position 5,402,903 of record CM029368.1, read on the forward strand.
CATCATCCTTACAGCTGTGCTATTATGTTCCCTAAATAAAGACGTATAAACTGCAGCGGTGACAGTTAGCCAAGCGAACACAAGTGTTATCCACCCATTAGTATAGCTCTGCACTGACACAAACTATTGTGTTTTTCATTATGTGCTACATTTTGCAAAAAACGATATTGACATGCTAAAGCCAATGTATGAGGAACAGCAAATTAGCTCAGACACTGCTCATGTGTGAAAATGAAATAATTGCTTTGTGAAAGAAAGGCTATAGTTCGCTGGAAATCATGCGAATGATTTAGTACTTACTGTCAGCAGAACATATCGGCAGCAGTTGTCTGTGTTGTGCACACAGTAGGAGAGTGGTCTATAGGGCTCTGGCTGAAAGAGAGACATGTTTATAATTGAGGTCACTAACTCTGTCTATGCTTTGACCTCTGATCATAAACCAAGTGCCAAGAGGGCTCTGTTAAAACCCAGTCAGTGCCCCCCCCCCAACAAAATGCACACAATTTATCCTGTCATGTACCCTTACAGTTATGATTAGCATTTAAACTGTGGCAAGCTGCCTTCTGCCCATTGAGGCTGGTGTAAGGGGCATGTCTCCAAAACGGGCCTTTTTTTGTATCACTTCTGTTACAGTAGTTCATTGAACAGCTTGAATATTCATAACACATAATTACATCAGTGTGATAATCATGACTTGAATAATTCAGATGTCGAGTATGTGTTCCTGAGGGTGTCCAGTGAGAAAGAGTGTGCGTAAATGTGTGTGCCCAGTTGTCAGTCTGCAGGCTGAGCCTCAGGCTTCCGCACTGATGAGGGTGCAGGATTTCTCTCCTTTAGCAGTAATGGGAAATGAAATCTAATTCTCCATCTCCGTCTCCGCTCTGGTGGATGGGGGGGGGAGATTGCCGTTCCAGAAAGATTTCCCCTGCGTCAAATCTCTAGAGGTGTCGTAAAGTGGAATAGTGTGGCATCCTCGCTGCCTCACTTTGTCTTTCCACCTCTTAACCCTCACGAGGAAAAACTATGACTCTTTCGGTGTGTACACTTCTCCAACCAAGCATAGGCCTACTCTTACACACAAATACCACTTCACTTCAGAATAAGACATTTATTTTGTGCTCTACAGGTTCTTGATTTTGCTGTATAAATGGTAAAATTGCATGGGTGGTTATAAAAGTAAAGTTATATTCAAGTCCCCCTTGTGTTGCTATAATAGCTCTGGCCCATTGAAGCGAGGACCTCACACCTCTAAAGGTGGGCTTTGGTATCAGTGCCAAGACTATAGCACTAGTACTTTAAGCCCTGTAAGTTGCAAGGTGGGGCTTCCCTGGACCTGAATAGTCTGTCAGTAACATCAGATGCTGTGATGCTGTGAGAGTTTGGACCAGGTCTGGACACTGAACTCTTTGACATGTTCTTCAAGCCATTATTAAAAAATATTTCCAGAGTGGCCATGAGGGAACATTGCTGAGATGAAGGGTCTGAAACAAATGTTTCCCAGTTTCCAAAGCAGCACACTGCCTTTACTGGCTTGGCTTCTTCCCAAAGAGCACCTCTTCCCCAGGTAGATTCAATCCACATGATACAATACATTTTTTTTCTATCAGACCAGGCCCCCATTGCTGCATGGGTCAGCAAAGGCACTCTGACCAGTCTGCAACTACAAATCTCATAGACTGTGCCCTTACACCTTTCTAACAACTTGAGAGCACATTAATCAGCTGCTGGTTCACAGGATGTCCTTTCTAGGAAAAGCTTGGATAGGTACTAAAGGATTAAATTAAAATGGGTCTATTTGATAATGCTTGTATGGGTATGGGTACTGATGCAGCTTCACCACGCGTTCACAATGCGCCGGCAGTTAAATAAATTAACTTATTTAGCTTTAGAACCACTACTAACGGTATGTTTATGAGGCATGTGAAGCCATCAACAAGCTTGAGACAAAAAATGTAAAAGTTTAGTGATGAAGAGATAGTGGTGTTAATACATTCTGTCTATCCCACCAAATCACTCTTCAAAAGGTGAAATTCATCACAGCATATATAGCACAGCAATCTCTCATACATGTACCTCCGATACTGTTTTGTTCTCCCGCTCATAAAGATTCTTTCAGCGTCTGAGCATCACGTCTCAGTCTAGCCCCTGCGCTTCTGTTCAAGGAAGTCTCACAAATGTTATTTGAGATCTTTTTTTTAAACAGTGATTTACACTGGGCAGCGGTGGCCTAGAGGTTAGGGAGTCGGCCACAGGTTCGGAAGATTGTGGGTTCAAACTGCTTACCAGTAGGTTGCCCTGAGTAACCCTTGTGCAAGGTACCGTCCTTGTCACTGCTCCCTGGGTGCTTTCATAGCTGCCCACTGCTGCACAATGTTTGCATGGGTTAAATGCAGAGGTCCAATTTTGTTGCGGTTCACTGTGTGCTGTGCTGTGACCTCGCAATGACAAGAATAGTCACTTTCACTTCATGTACACCTGGCTTTACCCTTTAGCAAAGCCATTAGCTGCTCAAAACTTTAAATCCTGCATTTGAACAACCCTCTTTCACATACATAGGCATGAATGAGAGAAGCGTATTTGAACTTATACCATGCATGTGTCCTCTAACCACACATTATGCGCTACAGTTTTGCACACATGCAGGTAGAATGTGTTCAATTTGCAACTGAAACTGACACAAAAGGCTTAGTACATCAGACCCTTGTTCGTCAAACAGTCTGAATTAAATGTATTCATTGCACTTGCTAAAATGTAATACATATTTTATTGCCATTTAAAGGCAAATATTTGCATTAACTTAAAATGTAATTTAAAATTTTAAAATTAATTAAAATAATACAATTGGGCTTCTTTTACCTTCTTTATCAGCACACAAAGCTACAGTAAATACACCTTTACTTTGGACTCACTTGCATATAAAAGACAACAGGGGCTTGAACGTAATCTAAGTGCAGATGAGGTGGTTTATTAAGACAATACAATAGTAATCCTGCTTTTCCTGTGAGCGGCTTCACCAAACCATTCTTTTTTTCCCTTTTAAAGGACATCCCCCTTTTATAGTCATGTTTGTGTTCAATCATGTTCTTAAGTGCAGAATTACACCCTTCAATCTGATAAGCCTGAGAGAATTAACGACACTGTATCATTTTTGTGTTTTTGTCCAAAAACTCCCCCGCTTGTCCCAAACAGGGTCGCGGGGGAGTGCTGGTGTCCAAACCAGCGCACACAGGGCGAGGACGGGGGACGCACCCTGGACAGGTCGCCAGCCCATCGCAGAGAGGAGCGGGACGGGGACGGCACCTTGCTCAAGGGTACCTGAGGGCAACTTATTGGGAAGAGGGTCGAACCCCCGATCCTCCGATCATGTGGCCAACGCCCTAACCACTAGGCCACCACTGCCCCCATTCCATTAACCCTTCCTCTCTATAATACATCACACAGAAATATATTACACTGCTTTGGAAATCTCTATGATATCAACATATCTTGAATAATAAATCCTAAATATATCTGTGGGATTCGCTAGTATTAATTTATAGCACTTACTTCAAACAATCCTGAAGTCTTTTAACCAGCTGAAAATGTTCAACACAAAGCTTTCAAAATGCACGTCTACTTTCAAGATATATGATCAGAAGGAAATTATAGTCTTTAAACTAGTAAATCTTGCTTTAGACACTAATTTAAAAGGCAAGTGTAGCAATGGTTACACCTTCAACCAAACCAACCCAGCAGGGCTCCAGGCTTAATTTTAATAATGTAATGCATAGTTTAAAGTGCATGAAACAGGTTCATTTAGAGTTTTTCAGCATCCACTTTTGCTAGTTCAATAACAGGAAAAATGATCTTTTCAGATGGGGTTGTAATTCTCTTTATCGTGGGTGGATTTTGGACATGATGTGCCACAAACTAAGATATATTTATTCTCCCTTTCCATGCAAACATCTGGTGGACTTGATTCTTGCAAGAAAGAAAGCAAGAACACCTCTCAACTGAAGAATCGGATCTACAGGAGAAAGCTTGCAAGGAGACCATCTATGGGAACAGCAGAATCCTAACTAATATAATGAGGTTTTTTAATATGTTTTTGCAGATAATAAAAATTTACATATTAATCTTGTGCTTTACTCTACAGAGATAGGAATGGGGGCAACAATGCACCTGAACAGACATTAATTATAGACCAACATGGCCAAAAGTGTATTTGCTATTTAAGCAACATGGGCACTGAATGTGAAAATGATAACTGGTTTGTCTGAAATGAGCAAAGCATCATGCCTGGCAACGAGTGTAAGATTTGTTTGGTTATTAAATGTTGTTTTGGTCCCAAAAGGGTAGATTATCTAAATCTGAAAGATTTTATGCGGTGAAGAAAGATTTATATTGAGATGTTTAACCAATAGCCAAAAACATCTCAGTCCAGAGGTTATTTTGGGTGATGAATGTGGATATGTACTAACAGATATATGAATTGATCTAGTTTACTCACACACAGAGCTCGACCCAGGGAGCCAAATCATGCACGGCATATAAGAGGTGGAAAAATCTTTTCATTTGACTGAGGACACCCTGTGAGGTGGACTGGTTGGCATTATTTAAAAAAATGAAGGAAAAGAAGTGGGAAAGACATCACAAGGAGAGCAATTTCTCCAGTTCACCTCACAGTCCAACACCCAACCTGACCCAATAATACACCCTGATGCGAGCTTCTCTTAGAGCTCCATCACCAGGGTAGGGTGCAGAGAACATAGTTAGATATTCCACGCAAAGACATGAAATAGATAAAGAGTGAAAAAGTATGCGGGAATGACAGGAATCGATACAATGAAATTTGAGGTATTATTGAAGCTACACATTGTGATTCCATGAGGTGTGGAGTACGATCAATATTTCTTTCCTTTATTGAGCTCATGAATGAAAAATGCTGGGCAATCAAAGGAAAAAAAGGAGGAAAGAAAGGGAACAGAAGCGATATATGATGATTTGAATTTCACTTGCTGCAGAATAATACAAGAATGTCTGATCAGCTGCACAGAAAAAGGATATCACCACATGGAGTCTTGAGAGAGAAAAAAACAAAACTTGCTGAAGATGGAATGTACTGTGTACTTTTCACTTTTAACATTCGTCCAAATGAATGACATCCCACAAGAGAGCTCACAAACAAAGGATCCAATTCGTACTGCATTTTTGCAATAAGCTTAGGAGAGCCCTGGTCATCCTCTGTGGAAGCTATTTGGGTTTATTAGCTAGTCTCCAGTCTCCTCTGAAGATGGATAGCATTGCTTATCATCTTTTTGTTGGCTGTTTGTCTTGGTTACGTGCACCCCTTGGTTAGCGTGCGACTAATGACCTTGAGATGGGCCCGGCACAGCTATGCATCAGCGTAATAGTGGCCTCCTTCCGCCGGCGGCTAGCCAGCTAGTGTGGCGGGGATTTATCACACGCAGCTTACTTGTGTTAGGCCATGTGGCAGTGATTCATTTAGCTGCCAGATTGACCTTATCCTCAGGTATGCTGCCTGCCCGTCTTTCCACCTGCCAGTGCTTTAAAATGAATACTGGGCAGTTCACACAGGACTTTAGCCCAAACCTTGCTTCCTGCTATCACAGAGCAATGAGACACATCTTTGTTTTACAGCAACCAATTGAGAATATAACTCTTTAAATGAATCTGTCTACAGATGAACATGGGTCAAATGGAGGACGCTGACAAAGTAGTGCAGGAGAGGCCATTCTGATCATTAATCTCACCAAAAGAAATCAAGCAGCTGCCAAGCTTTTAAGAGGGACAATAGCAAAGATGGATTCGGTGACCAAAGTAGGGAGAAAAGTATGGCTGAAATTAGTATTCAAGGGCTGACTTGCAACTCTTCATTTGCTTGTCACCTGGCTTGTCATTCTTTCTCTCCAAGCCCACCACCCCCTTCCTCAGTCCTGCTCCATCCCCAGGGGTCTGATGTAATCTAGGCCTGATGCTGGCGAGTCGTGTAATACACTTGGCAGGTCTGTAACTGAGTAAAGTAATGGCAGCTGCACGCCTGACGAGACAGGAAAGCTATCAGCCGACTTCATTGATTACCTGCAAACTGGAGCAGAGGGGGAAAAGGCAAAAGAGCTGGAGAGAATGGAGGAGGGCAGGATAAATGAATGAGGAAGACATAAGACAAGAGTACTGGATAAAGAGCTGACAGGAGGAAATATTGAGAGTAGAGAGAATAAAAAGATTAGCCCTACATGTCTCCTCGCCCACAGCAGTTCGGCTCATTTTTACTGTAATGCACGCTTTAATACTTTGCGTTTACAACAGACCGAAGAGGAGTCTGCTGTGGGCAGGTGCTTCCAAATTCACCTGTGCTTGAGAATCAAAGGAATGGATAGAAATGTGCAAGTGATTCACAGCATACAGTATCAGGACAACCGAAGAAAATATACTTTTAGGAGCTTTTAGAAAAGGAAAGAGCAGATTTCTATCACCTGAAGTATTTTACCAGAGCATTACTTAAACCTATAAATTCAACATAGGGACTTTGTAGTGATGCTGTAGAAGAATTCCATCATTTCCCTGAAGTGTCTTTTTCAAAGTAGTTTTTTCATCCATTTTTTCCATTTTCTTCCGCTTATCCAAGGTCGGGTCGCGGGGGCAGCTCCAGCAGGGATGCCCAGACTTCCCTCTCTCCGGCCACTTCTTCCAGCTCCTCCGGGCGGATCCCAAGGCGTTCCCAGGCCAGCCGAGAGACATGGTCTCTCCAGCGTGTCCTGGGTCTTCCCCGGGGTCTCTTTCTGGTGGGACGTGCCCGGAACACCTCACCAGGGAGGCGTCCAGGGGGCATCCTAATCAGATGCCCGAGCCACCTCATCTGACTCCTCTCGATGCGGAGGAGCAGCGGCTCTACTTTGAGCCCCTCCCGGATGACTGAGCTTCTCACCCTATCTCTAAGGGAGAGTCCAGACACCCTGCGGAGGAAACTCAGTTCGGCCACTTGTATTCGCGATCTCGTTCTTTCGGTCACTACCCACAGCTCGTGACCATAGGTGAGGGTGGGAACGTAGATCGACCGGTAAATTGAGAGCTTTGCCTTCTGGCTCAGCTCCTTCTTCACCATGACGATCCAGAGAGAGCTGAAGGTCACGGCATGATGAGGCCAACAGGACAACGTCATCCGCAAAAAGCAGTGACCCCACCAAACCTGAGCCCACCAAACCGGACCCCCTCAATGCCCTGGCTGCGCCTAGAAATCCTGTCCATAAAAATTATGAACAGGATCGGTGACAAAGGGCAGCCCTGGCGGAGTCCAACCCTCACCGGGAACAGGTCTGACTTACTGCCGGCAATGCGGACCAAGCTCTGACACCGGTTGTACAGGGACCGGACAGCCCTTAACTAGGAAATCCGATACCCCATACTCCCGGAGTACCCCCCACAGGAGCCCCCGAGGGACACGGTCGAATGCCTTCTCCAAGTCCACAAAGCACATGTAAACTGGTTGGGCAAACTCCCATGCACCCTCCAGGACCCTGCTAAGGGTGTAGAGCTGGTCCACTGTTCCGCGACCTGGACAAAAACCACACTGCTCCTCCTGAATCCGAGGTTCGACTATCCGACGGACCCTCCTTTCTAGGACCCCTGAATAGACTTTCCCCGGGAGGCTGAGAAGTGTGATCCCTCAATAGTTGGAACACACCCTCCGGTCCCCTTTCTTAAAGAGGGGGACCACCACCCCGGTTTGCCAATCCAGAGGCACTGTCCCCGATGTCCATGCGATGTTGCAGTGTCGTGTCAGCCATGACAGTCCTACAACATCCAGAGCCTTGAGGAACTCTGGGCGGATCTCATCCACTCCCGGAGCCCTGCCACCAAGGAGCTTTTTGACCACCTTGGCAACCTCGGCCCCAGAGATGGAAGAGTCCACCTCTATGTCCCCAGGCTCTGCTTCCTCCTCGGAAGGCATGTTGGTGGAATTAAGGAGTTCTTCGAAGTACTCCCCCCACCGACCCACAACGTCCCGAGTCGAGGTCAGCAGCGCACCATCCCCACCATACACTGTGTTGACTGTGCACTGCTTTCCCCTCCTGAGACGTCGGATGGTGGACCAGAATTTCCTCGAAGCCATCTGGAAGTCCTTCTCCATGGCCTCTCCGACCTCCTCCCATGCCCGAGTTTTTGCCTCAGCAACCACCAGAGCCGCATTCCGCTTGGCCTGTCAGTACCTCCGGAGCCCCACTGGCCAAAAAGGCCCAGTAGGACTCCTTCTTCATCTTGATGGCATCTCTCACCGCTGGTGTCCACCAACGGGTTCTAGGGTTACCACCGTGACAGGCACCGATCACCTCCCGGCCACAGCTCCGGTCAGCCGCCTTGACAATGGAGGCGCGGAACAAGGTCCATTCAGACTCAATGTCCCCCACCTCCCCCGGGACGTGGTTAAAGCTTTGACGGAGGTGGGAGTTGAAGCTTGTCCTGACAGGGGACTCTGCCAGACGTTCCCAGCAGACCCTCACGATGCGTTTGGGCCTACCAGGCCTGACCGGCATCCTCCCCCACCAACGAAGCCAACTCACCGCCAGGTGATGGTCAGTTGACAGCTCCGCCCCTCTCTTCACCCGAGTGTCCAAGACATGGGGCCGCAAGTCCGATGACACGACCACAAAGTCGATCATCGAACTGCGGCCTAGGGTGTCCTGGTGCCAGGTGCACATGTGGACATCCTTATGCCTGAACATGGTGTTCGTTATGGACAATCCGTGACAAGCACAAAAGTCCAATAACAAAACACCGCTCTGGTTCAGATTGGGGGGGCCATTCCTCCCAATTACGCCCTTCCAGGTGTCACTGTCATTACCCACGTGAGCATTGAAGTCCCCCAGCAGAACAATGGCGTCCCCAGCAGGGACGCTCTCTAGCGCCCCCTCCAGAGACCCCAGAAAGGGTGGGTAGTCCAGATTGCTGTTTGGCGCATAAGCGCAGACAACACTAAGGACCCGTCCCCCGACCCGAAGGCAGAGGGCCGCCACCCTCTCATCTACCGGGGTAAACCCAAATGTACTTCCCACACCTGCTCGGCGCCTCTCACCGGTGGCAACTCCAGAGTGGAAAAGAGTCCAGCCCCTCTCAAGGAGACTGGTTCCAGAGTCCAAGCTGTGCGTCAAGGTGAGTCCAACTATATCTAGCCGGAACTTCTCAACCTCGCACACTAGCTCAGGCTCCTTCCCCACCAGAGAGGTGACATTCCACGTCCCTAGAGCCAGCTTCTGCAGCCGAGGGTCGGACTGCCAAGGCCCCCGTTTTCGGCCACCGCCCAGTTCACAATGAACCCGACCTCTTTGGCCCCTCCCCCAGGTGGTGAGCCCATGGGAAGGGGGACCTACGTTGCCTCTTCGGGCTGAGCCCGGCCGGGCCCCATGGGTAAAGGCTCGACCACCAGGCGCTCGCCATCAGGCCCCACCTCCAGGCCTGGCTCCAGAGGGAGGCCCCGGTGACCCACGTCCGGGCGAGGGAAAACGTCTTCCATAATTGTTATTCATCAGAAGAGGTCTGAACCGCTCTGTGTCTCTTCCCTCACCTAGGACCTGTTTGCCTTGGGTGCCCCTACCAGGGCATAAAGCCCCTGACAACATAGCTCCCAGGATCATTGGGACACGCAAACCCCTCCACCATGATAAGGTGGCGGTTCAAGGAGGAGGGGGTAGTTTTTTTTGTTTTTGTTTTTTTTTTCAATCGCATCTTTTTCAGCTGAATGTGTCGCAACCATTGACAATGACTTAGATGTTTAGATTTTTTTCTGGAACTTAATGAAACAGCTTTTGTTGACTCAAAAAACACCATAAATCCACCAGAAATGTGAACCATTCTACCAGTGTCTTTCCTACTATGCAGTTGCAGCTTGGGCTGGGCAATATGATGATTCTCGTTATCGCTAAAAATCACAATGCTAAATTCTTTTCTGAGCCTTTCATGATATAGTCACCAAAATAGTCTTTTGCATTTTTCAAAGAAAGCATATTTTATTAATTTATTTAATTGAGATGATATATTTTACCATATCGGCCACCTCTAATTTGACCCAGTTCTCAACAGTTACCTAGATCATTGGCTCAGATTAGTGTTCTCCTCCAAGTGGATATTGCCTCATGGGATAGCAGTTCACTGAATTATGATGGGCCGGGAGTGCTACTCACCCAAAGAGGTCAAGGCCTGTCTTGGAGTCCTGTATTAGACAACTACGCTATTTGGTAATTCTCTGTTCTTCTGCTAGGTCAGAATTATTGTCTGGTAAGTAAATGCCCCTCTGTGCAGACTGCCTTTGACACTTTCTGTTCTGGGCTAAAATGAAATACTTCCCCTAGGAAATCCTGCTGATTTCCAGTTGAATGTGTGTATTTTCCACAATGACGGAAGGAGTCATGGTGGGCCACAGCTATTGTAAGGTCCTCATCGGCACATTCGATCCACATCCAGAAAGAATGGTGCATAAATCCATTAAACAGAACTATCTCTGACCTTACACCCTGCTTCCTTCCTGTTTCCAAACACTTCACAATGCCCCCATGCTCTGAATGCATCTCAGCCAGCTGTGAAGAAAGAAAGAGAGAGAAAAAAGCCTTTTCTTGTTTCTCTCCAGCCTGCATTTTGCTGGAGTGCAGTCACTTTGTCCTCGTTTGGCGCGCAATGGGAAAATAATGCAGACAGCATTGTGCTGAAACAGGCCTGGCATTTGCTAAAATGGGTCCCACTGTTTACAAATTGCAAATCAATATTAACGATCGAGCAGTCCCCCCACCGCCGCTACTCTCCAACGCAAAGATGTCGCCTAGCAGAGAAGCTGTATCACAGGATCAAGTTTCATACAACTGTACATGCACAAAGACGAGGGGAAAGAATTAAACAGATCCTTGAAAAAGGACATTTTATATCACTTCAATGGAGCATATGCCACACATGGAAATAACACATTTCTCTTTAGCACATTCATTGTCAAAAGAGGTGAGAAAGATGAAGAGCAGTAATGTATATAAAATCCAATTAACACCACCGTATTCCATCAAATCCATATGAAAGAAAGAAAGGTCATGTGACATCAAGTGAGCCTAGTATTTCAAGTTCTAGACATTCACTCCTCAGAGGAGAAAAGCCAAACAGACCACAAGATTGTGTGTTTGCCTGTATGTACACACGCAAATTGATCTGTTACTTTGCTCATTGTCTCCGAGCTCGAGGGACGTCCATCTGGGTTAGCCTCCTTCTGCCACAGATCAATAGAGCCCCCCCAAATAGTGGCATACACACACATACAGCTACTTTCATGTCAAAAAGAAAGTAGAGTACAAAGGTGGGTTTGCTTACAAAACTTAAAATAAAAGTATGTTGTCGTACAGAGACTATGTTCAATTTATATTTAGTATTTTTTATGTTCATTGGCTCCATTTTATACTCTACCTTTAAACTGTATGTATGCAAATAGCATCTATACTGATTGATCCCCTTGTATTGCACCTTATTCACTGGCTTTGTACTAAAAGCATTAATCAGTATATATGAGTCAATAGTCTGGGCTCTAAATATTGCTGAAATATTGATGAATATCAGTTTGGTATGTTTAAAGTCATTATAAACACACCAAAGTGCAACTCTGAATTTAACCTGTGGTAACCTCAAGGTAACCTACTGGTCGGCAACTCACCCACCCTCCATTGTAGGGTCTACTCCCTAACTATTGGGCCACTGCTGCCCTCAATGACATTTAGCCTTTATGGTGCCGCCTGCTGGAAGCAACTCCCGGTTGAGATCAGATCAGCCCAAAATGCAGTTTTAAAAAAAAAGCTCCAAACTGCCTTATTTTCCACCACCTTCAATTAATCAGTGACCCTGCTTTTATCTTTGCAATAAATCGTTGCACTTTTATCTATATTCATTTAAATAGCTTTTAAACCTTTCAGAGACGAGCGTCTGTTTGATGCATTATTTAGTTCAAATGATCAACTAAACTTTTCACTTTCTTTAAAAAAAAAACACCTCCATCTCAAGATAAACTCAAACTCTACAGAACATCATTAGTACACTCCAGTCATCACTGCCTGCACAAGTCCCAACACCCCCCTTTAACTGTACATGCACACACACACACACACACACACACACACACACACACACACACACACACACACACACAGTTTAGGATAGAAAGATTGTGTATTTTTTGCACTAGTTTTTAAGAAAAAGATGCAGGTATTCTAAATAGCAAGTATAACAAAATAGGATGTTTTATTGCATTGATGAAATTTTCTATCAAATTAATAAAAAATGTTCTAAAGTTCTACTGCTGACTACATGAAGAATGAATAAGTGAAGTGAAAGTGACAACATAGCCTCTGCATTTAACCCCTACACACTGCAATAACCGGCAGCTATTTAAAGCACTTGGGTAGCAGTGACGGGGCCATTACCTTGCTCAAGGGTACCTCGGGGCAACCTGCTGGTCTGTGATTCGAACCCGTGACCTTCTGATCCTGTTTTTTCAGATTTGCCCAGTTCTACAATTTGATTTAGGCAATTATTACACAAAGTCTCCATGCAGTATTTGCATCAAAATAGTTTTTTCCAAAGGAGGCCCGTAAGCCTTTATTGAGAAGTTTGATTGACATCCTATTACCACACAGCACAGCAGTATGGGCGCAAGTAGAGGCTACAAAGACATAAATGTTACTGTGACAATAATCAAAACTAAAAAGAAGCTGTAAGTCATGATTCGAAAGGTATTTGGAGACAGATATGGCAAACATTATATTTGAAGGCTTGGGTGAATTCATATTTTTTCATTATACTGACTGAGAGATGTACTGATGTGCAGGACTCCTATCCTTTAGCAGAAATGGGAAATTAAATCTAATTCTTCATCTTCAGCTCTGTCTCTGCTCAGGAGGGAGAGAGAACGCCATTCTGGGGAAATAAATAAAAAATTTAAATGAAATCAAACAGTCCTTTACTGAGTCAGTTTGACTGTCAAAATATTGTTTATTCACTTCCATCTACTGTTGCAATTTGAGAGGCATATCAAATATGTATTGGTATTAATACGGAAACAGTTTCGCCCCAGTATAGATTTCTGCTTTTCCACAGTAATTCCACTGATGTATTAATAATATACACAGAGAATTTAGAAATTGACAGCAAATAAACAACCCCCCCCCCCTTTTTTTATTCTACCTTTTGCTTCAAAGCTAAAGGCTCATAATGTTGGAGATTTGAAAACATAATCATTTTATTACTGGAAACAAATATTTGCTTATTGGAAATCTTACTTTTACTCTTCTAGGCTGTTTTGATTGTCTGTTTTTTTGATCATTATTTTGTGTGGGTGGTACAGTGAGAAGGTCCTGGGTTTGATTCCCAGGTGGGACGGTCCACATCCTTTCTGGGTGGAAAGTGAAAGTGACCATTCTTGCCATTATGAGTACACGGCACAGCACACAGTGAACCACAACAAAGTTACACCTCTGCATAACCATACACACAAACACATGCAGCAGGGGGCAGCTATTGAAAGCACCCAGGGAGCAGAGACAGGGACAGTACCTTGCTCAAGGGTACCACAGGGCAACATACCAGTAAGAGATTCGAACCAATGATCTTTCGACCTGGGGGGGGGGCAAACTCCCTAACCACTAAGCCACCACTGCCCGAGGAGTGCAGGTTCTCCCTGTGTCAGCATGGGTTTCCTCCCACCGTCATGCAGGCGGATTGTGGATGCTAAACTGCACGTGTGCGTGAGTTTTAATCTAATATTCCGTAGAAAGTTATTTGTATCCTTCATAACCACAACTTTCAAACTAATTATAAAGTTTTCTATCTAACTGGTAAAAGCACTTCTGTTTATTCTTAAAATGATCTTTCACAGGTATATCTTCATAACTCATTTGACATTTTAATTTTGTCACCTTCCAAAAGCTATTTCTTAATATGCTAATGTATCCATATTTTATGTAGATTACATCTCATCTGCACTTAATTTTTTGTTTGTAAATCCTCTAGTGCAAAAAAAACATGCAAATATAACTTCTCAACTTGCAAACTTGATATCTATTGTTAAAAAATCTAATAAAAATTCACCTGTAGTTTCCACTTACATCTCAGGTGAGGTTTAATTTGCATGCCATTCCATTTGATTCAATATCGTTAACATTTTTATTTTTTGTTTCAACCGTGAAAACGCCGATGCATGAGGCAGTATGTCAACATGAAGGTCAAGGAGTGATGTTTATGTGATACTTCAAATATTTCACCATGACCAGTGTTCACTGTGAAATGTGGAAGACAGGAGGGAGGAAGTGGAGAGACCTTTCGGAAGGTTTGGGTGGGGGAAGGGGGCAGTCTGCCAAGAATGACCCCAGAGGCTTTTCTGAACCAGGTGCCGGAAGATAGAGTGGCTATTGAAGCTTGAATATTGTGAGAACTCACAAGGAACTAAAATGTCACCAATGGTCAATCGTCTCAAAAGTTAACAATGAAAAAGAGAGAAAAGGGAAATACAAAGAGAGGCATTTATAACAGCCATATAGTCATTTTTTCTGAAGCTTCCTCCTTTCTCTACCTTTTCTTTCATCTTTCCCTTCATTAATGCACTCACTCTGGAGAGCGCAGAGGTGAGGATGTGCAGAATCTTGCCTGCATTTCTCTTTAGCGTTCCCCCAGCTCTCAGAGATAAAGATGCAAACGCATTTTCACCCATAAATATTTCAGTGCTTAATTAGAAAGCGGCGACGCACCAATAGCACAGAGGCTTTTCGGTCAAGCAGGTACAAAGTCAAATGCAAATTTGCTTTATCAGTGGAGGAAAGCTAGGCTTTCTCTGCTGTGCACTATGGCCTAGAAACATCTTGAGTAAATGAATGCAGCAATCGCAACAATCCCAGAATGTTAATGTAATATGCATACAAATTGAAAAGAAAGCTTTCACAAGCACATGATATGTCCCCGATCTCTACATATATAAGATATTCAGCTGCAATTCGCTGAGGGCTTGGGTGTTATCGATTTACACAGCACAGCTGAGACGCTTCCTCACAAACATGCTTCTATAGATGCATTTTTCTGCTCTTTTGAAGCAATGAGACATTATGCCAGGCGCTGTATTTGAAAAGGCAAATCCAGAGAACACACACTTGCATTATTTAGCAAGCTGTCTCTGTCGCCATGGAGAAAGAACGAAGAGAATTAACTCCACTCAATGCCCTGCTAATTGGTGAATGAGAAATCTTATTAGACGCACTGCATAGATCAATGAAGGGGGCAGATGGGTCCTCTTTGAACAGCTTCGGTCCCTTTAAACCTCAGATAGCAAGCCCCCTGCCTGTCAAGTGGTGGGAACATTGGATTTTCCAACTGAAGCTCAGATTAAAGTGTACCAAATCAAAGATTATTAAAAACTCTAATAAACTGGTTAATTTTTTTATATGTGCAAACATATCTACACAATAAATGCAGTTTCTTTAAGATGCACCCATTGCTGCCAGCTATTCATTACACATGCACAGCTTATGTAACCTCTAAGGAAAAGAACTGATCAGTAGAATGGGAAGTTGTGGAGCAATCACACATCAGAGTATAAAGCTCCCCAGTTCTGGGCAGCGGCACAGTGGAACTGCCTTCTCTAGAGTACCAGAGCTCCATCTGTTACCCCTGGGATCAGTTGGAGTGGTGCTTGCAATCCAAAGCAAACTCTCCAGCATGTAGTTCAAATGCCCCTAATACTGGGGTGGCGATGTTCTAGAGGTAGACCAAGTGCCTACAGACCTGTGGATAAAGAGGTCCCAGGTTTGAATCTCACCTCTGGTGCTCCCACCACTGGGTTCCTGAGCAAGACCCTTAACCCTGAGTTGCTTCAGGGGGGCTGTCCCTGTAATTAGGACATGGAAATCACTCTGAATAAGAGTGTCTGCTAAATAATGTAAATGTTAAATAAACTTTCTTACTGAGTTGCTCCAGGGGGACTGTCCCTATAGTTAGAACATGGAAGTTCTCTGGATAAGGGCGCCTGCTAAATGCCGTAAATGTAATACACTTAATTTTTCAAATTTAATGAAGTGTATTACATTTTTACATTTAATTTGCAACGATTTACCTGGACCTTAGGTAGCTAACAGCCCCACGATGATGACTATAGTGTAACTTTACTTTGCTAAGCCAACAGCAAGCTAACAGTTCTCATTCCATACCCACACAAAACAATTCCCAAAGAGATTGTAGTTTATTTTCAGATTTGTTTGCCTATTTGCTTTACCCAGCCACCCAGCTCACTAGCTCATTTTCCCCTCCTCCTGTTTGCCCATGACTGGCCACTTGTGTAACATGGGGAATACACACTTCAAAGTCATGAGATGCTGTCCTCCAGGGAGGTGAACGAGAGGGCAAACCATGATTATTCTTGTTTTGATCCCAGTTGAGCTATAGAACTGGAGGGCTATACATTTGTGTGTCTTTCCTCGAACTAATGCCTCTGTAACCTCTCATATGGCATTCATCTTGCATCAAGGGTACTGCAACAAGGTAACTGTCAGCAGGAAAAACTTCCATTTCAAGCACAAAAAATATGGATATCCAGCTATATATCAAACCTAACGCTGGATTACAAGACATTATTCTATTCTCAAAAGATTCCAGTAGCTAGTGGACAACTAGTGACTGAAAAATGGACCAGCATTAACATTCCATACAGTTTCCATTCTGAGGGTCATACAAGAACGCATTTGTCAGAATAAATACATGTCTTCTCGATGTGTTCTGTTTCTATGCCAACAACTCTCATGCCCTTTTCAAAATACAGTACACCTGCCTCTCACTGACAGCAGGAACATATTGACCTTCCAGAAGCCCACCTTCCCCTGGGCTCACACCATGCGCTGGGCTGCTCTTCAGCGGCTAACTGGTGAGAATATCTGCTAGAAGTGGGCAGCAAAAGTAGATCAAAGAGGGGCTAGGAAAGCAGCACTGGGGTGACAGGCACAATGTGAAGGAGAAAAAGGGGAACGAAAGAGGTGGAAGATGCTGGGAGGGGAAAGTGTGAGCACAAATTCTTGTGGCAGAGCATCTGGAGTGGGACGCTTTTCTCAGCCTCAGTTCCATTTTAGAAACATCTGCAACATGAGAGTTGACATTTTTGCAGATTGCCATTACACAAGCACTCAAATCTCTTTCGCTTCTCCTCTCACACTTTCTCCCATTTCCACAGCGGAAACCGTGTGGTGAGACGTGAGACATAACAGTGAAGGCATTGGAGAGTATCTCCCATGACTAAATGCTCAAAATCGATGCAGCTCGTCTTCGCTCCCGGAGTTGCTGCTCATGTGAGAGTGAAACATCATTTTAGCCAACAACAAGGTTTTATATACGACTGAAATTTATTGGCTCAAATAAATTGCTTGACAGGCCAAGCCAGGATGGTTTTAAATGCTGAGCCAGATTCGTTAACTAGAAACATTAACTGTCCTCAAAAACCTTTAGCATTTGCTTTTCTGACATCTAGCTTTGTGTGGAGGAGAGTGAATGACATCCTTGCCTTATCACATCATTTTTCTTGGAGTCCATGCGCGTCAGTGTCAGTCAGATCAGCTGTCTGAGCCTGGCAGTCTAACAATGTCTGACACAGTCAGGGTCATTCCAAGGGCAAAATCAGTAGCAAAGCCTCAGAATTCCTCCCAAACAGATCCTGCTCAACCTTTCGTCGACAGCTCCCCATCCTGCTTTCAGGCCATATGTCGAACATTAAGGAAACTCTCCACCATTTTAAGTCACTCTGCAGCAGGTCACACTTTAGCAGCTGTTCCCCTCATTATCCAAATGTGCATTTCTCTCGGCTTTGAATCCTGACGTTCTTGAGTGCATTTAAAGCGTGCTCTGTTTCCCAGTTTTCCGATGGCACAAAGACAGCAAGGTGACTTTCAGTTCTAAATAAGGGACAACCAGTTAGTGAAAACTACAAAGGAAGAGGCACAAAAAAGGTAAAGACTGAATAAGGCAGTGCTAATAGGTTCATATTTCTCACCTAACATCACTGTACTTGGGGGGGATATTTCCAGGATAAAGACCATGTCTTGGAAATAAAACGCTTGTCCTTGGTCTTTCTTGTCAGAGGAATGTCAGAAATGATCTCTTGCTCGGAGAATATTTTTACTCTGCTAGACCTCATTGTTGTCAATCACACACTCTTACATTCTGCAGACAGACAGGCTCCTGTTCAATGGTCTTACATGATGTTCCCTCCTGTGAACTAATTCTTCACAGCACATTAAAGAGAAATATCCAGCAACTCTCCTTCAGGTCTTTCCAGGTGATACAATGAACAGAGAAAAATGCATTCAAGTTAAAACGGATTTGAAATGTCGTCACAGAACCACAGCTTCGACTGATAAATGAATCGCGCGCAAGATCTGAAGAGTATGACTTTATCGATTTTGGTGCTACACTTATTCTCCATCCATATTAAAGGATCCCCTGTCATTGTATCTATCATGACAGCAGATGGAGCTGGTAAGAAATGGTGATGATATGGGCCAGAGTTTAGGTACATTTGATGGTGCAGGACAAATATGATTAAACAGATACAATATGAAAATCAATGTTAATTTCCTTAAGGACTGTTCAGTAAGACCTATCTACCAACTGCTGATCTACCAATGCTTATGAGTTGCAGGCGTTGAAGCCTTAAATAGGCCTGTCTGTCAAAGGATTAATACAAAGCACAGTTCAGTGATAAAAGAATGAAGGTCGTTAGTATATTCTCTGGTTCACATAAAATCGTGGAGCATCCCTTACTTGGGGAAGCAGTGGCCTAGTGGGTAGAGTGTTGTCCCCAGGATTGGATGACCATGGGTTCAAATCTCAGACCAGTAGGTTGCCTTAACTTACCCTTGAGCAAGGTACCGTCACTGTTTGCCAGGTGCTTTAAATTGCTGCATAGTGTGTATGGGTGAAAATCAAACTTGTGTTTCACAATGACAGAAAAATAATCTCTTTCACTTTTTTTTAAGGTTCCTGTGTTACCTTGGTCATCTGTGCGACTGAAAGATGAGTGTGAGATAAAAGATCACATTTACATTAATTTCCTGGTATTTACATTTAAATATGCTTGTGTGTTTTTATCATTCTTTCCATTCTTTTCCGCCTTTCCATCACTTTGTTGACTCTCCTTCTCTTCAGGTCAAATAAATCTTTTGGCTTTTACTAAAGTTTCCCATGGAGAGGAACAATATGATTGTTAACACATTTAAGCTGCCCTACTTAGCAGGAGGGCTTCCAGGCAGTGGTGACCAAATGTTTAGGGACTAAGCACCAGGATCAGTAGGTCGTTGGTTCAAATTCTGGACCAGTAGATTGCTCTGAGGTACCCTTAGGCAAGGTACCTTCCCCGTCACTGCTCCCAGCGTGCAGGATATGGCTGCCCCGTGCAGCAGTATGTCCGTGGGATAAATGCAGTGAATGCATTTTATTGTGGATTGCTGTGTACTGTGACGTGTCTTTATAATGACAAATCGTCACTTTCACTTCACTTTTCACTTAATTGCACCCACCAGTCCTAAAATTTTAATCCAGAGTCGTATGCGGGGGTGATATCTGCACTTTTTGTAGTTTTTTATTCTTACTGTTGACGACTTGGTTGTGCCTGGTGTTATGACCTCTATCTGCTCTCATAGTCTTCCTCAAATAGTAAAGTGTGAAAAAAATATGTATATATATGAATCCAGTATATATATATATATATATATATATTATTTTTAGGCAGGTGTGGAAAAAATGCTGTAAACAAAGAATGGTTTCAGAAATATAAATAATGATTTTTTGTTTTTATCAGTTTATAAAATGCAAAGTGAGCGAACAAAAGAAAAATCTAAATCAGATCAATATTTGGTGTTTCTACCTTTTGCCTTCAAACCAGCATCAGTTCTTCTGGCCCCACAGAGCCCTGATCTCCACATCATCCAGTGTGTCTGGATCACATGAAGAGACAGAAGGATGTGAGGAAGCTACATCCACAGAAGATCTGTGCTCAGTTCTCCAAGATGTTTGGAGCAACCTACCAGCCGAGTTCCTTCAAAAACTGTGTGCAAGTGAACCTAGAAGAACTGGTGCTGTTTTGAAGGCAAAGGGTGGTCACACCAAATATTGATTTGATTTAGATTCTCTTTTGTTCATTCACTGCATTTTGTTGATTGATGAAAATAAATTATCAACACTTCCATTTCTGAAAGCGTTCTTTGTTTACAGCATGTTTTACACCTGCCTAAAACGTTTGCACATATATATATATATATATTCCTAACCCAATAAATGCAAAACATCATCTTTGAAGATGAAATGTGGTTGGAAAAGAAAATGCTTGTGACTGGAGATCATTTAATTTGTGTTTGCATAAATTTTGTCAGTATATATTGCAGCTGATTTTTACTAAACACGATTATAAAAATTCTGACAAAATTGTTTTTCTCGTTGTCTTAAAAACATTTTTTAGCTATTCTATTTTAACATCCATATAGCTGTCCTCATCTTGGACTCAGACTCATCCTCTCAGTACTTCTTTAAAAAAGTGTACAGAGCATCCCTCACCTACCAGATTAACTGGGCTGCTGTGCCGGCCGGCTGAGTCCCTTGTCCCACGAGCCTCTGGGCAGGGACAATGAAGCAGCAGTGCTGCTAATGCCAGATAAGCCTATCCAAGGGCAGCAACACTAAACTCCTTTATTGCTGACAAATACAGACGTGCGAACCATGGACAATGCGCACACTCGTTTATCTGTGTCTCTCTCCTCCCACTCTCCCCACCCTCCCCGCTATAGTCTTTTGAGCTTTTCTCCTTCTCTCAATTAGCATGAGTCACAGAGAATGAAGCCTTTATTCATTCATTTGTCTGAATTCTGGGAAACAAATTGAATTTGTGCAAAGCTTTGTGTAATGTGGGATTGATTTCAGAGACTGATGCCTCAAATGGTCAGCCAAGGTCAATTTCATCTGTGAAGGGTTTGACCTTTATCATGTAGATGTACATGAGGTTCAAAGAGAAGAAAGATAGCTTTGGGTCTTAGATGTGTTCATAAAAGATTAAAAAGGTGAAAGACAGGCAATGATAAATGAGGAACACAGAAAAAGATTTCTTGGTCTAAATTGGGTGATGAATTGCCGTTCAATAAAGGGAACCATTTCAGTGACCTAGCTGTTTGTTATTATATTCACCGCCTCACAGCAAGAAGGTTCTTAATTTCATTCTGAGCCAGATTTTGTGCATGTTCTCCCCGTGTCTGTGTGGTTTTCCTCTAGGTGCTCTGGGTTTCATCCCACCATCCAAAGACATGCACAACAGGTGGATTGGAGATGCTACATTGCCCTGTAGGTGTGAGTGGGTGTTTGTGGGTGGCTGCCCTTTGATGGACTGGCAATCTGTCCAGTTTTTGCCACCCCACGTGCTCTGGGATAGGCTCCAGCACCCCCCCCCCCCCACACACACACACACATACAAACCGCCACCACCACCATAGTAATATAGATAATGAATGAATAAATGAATGAATGAATCATTTAAATCATTCATTCATTTATGCATAATTTATTTTTTTTGTTTAATTATTTTAGTATTTATTTTTTGTAATGGCCCATTTTGCAGTTAAGCACTAATGGAGTTTTAAGCATTGTAGCTTTAAGCATAAGGAAAAAAAATTCCAAATATATTTTTGTTAACAATTTAAATTTAAAATGTTTAATATATTTAGGGCTTCAGAAAAGATGCATGGATTTAAACTGTGGGGTCCTAACCTTTCAGATATCCTGCATTTCTCAGCTGAATATTCGGCTCAAAATGCTTTAATTAAACACATTTTTAAACAGAGAAAGGTTTTGAAAAGTATCTTAGGCTCATTGTTCAAACATAAAAATAAAAATGTAAAATATAATAAAAAGCTCTGTTTCCTTCCAATATAGCTTGGGAAGATTGGAAACACTTTCTAATTGCATGGTTCTATTTTAAAACATTTTTACTCAAAATGTTTGCAGACATATTTTTTTGAACCACGTAAAATTGTAATTGCTGAACTCTACTTCACAGCAAAATGAAGCATTAAATAGCCTTCAAATTGTACTCGTTTAGTGTTTCTTTTGCATTTTTGGTTGGACTCTAAACATTTCCTCTTCTATACATTAATAAATTTGACTTTTATCCATTTCTTGCCATCACGGTCACTGAGGAGCTTTGAATTTACTGATGCAGCTTCGGGCAGATAGCATGCCTTCACCAGAATGCTGAACTATAGGTCAGATATGACGAGAAAAATAACATCAACTAATCCTTTCATACTACAGATTAAATAAATACAATATAAAATGAATAATCTGCATGTAATGACTCGTGCACAGTCATGTTGTAATGAGATTCTAGCGATGTATGCCACTTGACCTCGCACTGCTTCGGGTTTTTTTGTAGTATTTGTTGCTGATTGTTGCTCTAAGGCAGAGTGAGATTACATAAATACACTAAACATTACTATTCTGACCACAAATTGTGTTTCTCAATAGGGGATTTTTGCTAATGATCTATAAAGTGTTTGCAGGTTGTTATGCCAGGTGGTAGATGGGTCGATGGGTTGTCCTTTGGACCCACAATCCTCCCCCTTTGACATCAAGAGGCAATAGCAGTTTATCTGTGTGTTCTGAAGATGAAAATATATCATTATATGAATGCTTACATTAATCATTAATGCTGTCCTTGCTGTATCAAGAATTCCTTTTTCACCTCAGGCTTTTGGCTCATGTGCTGGTGTGAGAACAGAGAACAGTGTGTGTGTGTGTGTGTGTGTGTGTGTGTGTGTGTGTGTGTGTGTTGGGTTTGATAGCAGTGCTCGTTATCCGAGTGGCTGCATTGATCTCTCCCCGTTGACCGGCCCTGTCCTGGCACCTCCACAGCCCATGGCAAAACCCATTAGCACCAACATGAAGCCTGTGGACACACACACACACACACACACACACACACACACACACACACACACACACACGAAAGAGAGAGAGAAACTGTTTCCTTCCTTTGCTTCCCTCTTTCTCTCTGTCGCTCTCTATTATAGGAGGCCTTAACTGTTGCATTGGCTCTGTTTGTGTTCATGCATATTTATTTGTGTGTGTGTGTGTGTGTGTGTGTGTGTGTGTGTGTGTGTGTGTAGGTGTATGTGTGTGTGTGTATGTGTTTCTTTAAATACCTCTTGTAAAATTTTATATATTTTTTTAATACCATATATCCTACATACATATGTGTCTTTTAGGAAATGTATCCCATTTACATTTACATTCATCTGTCAGAACCAAACCTTGTATCTCCATTTGCCAGTTTGGTGGGGGAGGGATGATGGTATAGCATTGTTTTTCAGGGGTTGGGCAGAGATTCTTACTTTCACTGAAGGGAAATCTTAATTCTTCAGCATAACAACACATTCTGGACAAGTCTATGCTACAATTTTGGTGACAGTTTGGAAACGTGAACAAAGTAATGTCCATAAGGGTTGGGCAAGTTTGTTGTAAAATAATTTGATCTGCCTGCACAGAACATGATCAAACATCTTTGAGATTAATTAAAACCTCTCTCAGTGGTCCATATATGTGTGTGTGTGTGTGTGTGTGTGTGTGTGTGTGTGATAACCCCCCCCCCCACACACACACACACACACACACACACACACACACACACATATGTATATACACCATTCTGATCATCTGGAATCATCAAAGTTGTTCTGCACAAATTATTTATGAGTAGCTCAATGTGTGACTTAGCAAACCAAAAAGCAATCTTCTGAAACTGGTCAGGAACAGGGACTGCACTGAAAATGAGAAACAAAAACTTTGTCTTTCAGAAAGCCCGGAGAACTGTCATTGCTCCCCAGGTGCTTTCAGTAGCTGCCCCCTGCTGCACACATGTGTATGGGTCAAACGCAGAGGTTGAATTTCGTTGTGCTGTGCTGCGTTAACTTGAAAGGGTAGTCACTTTTTCAAGTCAAGTAGGATTTTATTGTCATTTCAGTACACAGTACACAGTGAAATGAAATAACGTTCCTCCAGGACCCTGGTGCTACACACAAGACAGCATCAGACACAACATAAGACACAAGACAACATAAGACACAACAGAAGATACAACATAAAACACAAGACAAGGCAACAAGTGCAGACAACAGGCAGCACAACAGACAGTACTTTCATCCGTAAGAGGGCCGCAGTGTTGTGGAACAAAGCAGCCCAGGTTGTTGGGCAGTGTAACAGTGTAACGGAGCAGCGTTATGAGTAAAGTGCAGAGTGCTAGAAGAAAAATAAATAGATAATAGATAGATAAGATGAATCTGGCTGGTTGGAAGCATAATATGAAGTAATACAGAGAGGCTCAAGACTTTTGCACTGTACTGTATATGTATGTCATATGCTGTCATGGTAACAGATTTTGTCCTTTAAAATGACAATGCAATGTTACCAGTATCAATAAACTAGCATGTGACATAAACTGCCATGACAGCAAGTCCTCTGTCATGACAATAACATGACCCTTATATTAATGGAGACGATCTGTCATGAAAGCTTGTGGCGGTTTGTGACATTTCCTACAGCAAGCTTATGGCATGTTTTATGTAGCAGGGTTTAAGTAAAGTGTTATCTAAAGCTGATGTCTTTCAATGCAGTAACCAAAATGCAGGCAGTTGGAGGGAAAGAGGAAGATGTAGGGGACAGGAAGAAATGGAGACGGATGATCCACTGTGGCGACACCTAACGAGAGCAGCCGAGAGAAGAGGAAGAAGAAAAATTGCAGTAGCTTTTCTAAAACACACTTTCCTGGACTGGTTTATCTGGCTCTAATACAGTCAGAACACTTTTGTACTGAGAACTGTTTAAAACCAAACAAATATACACACTCTCACTCTCACTCTCACACACACACACACACACACACACTCGCTGACAAACATACACTCTCGCTCAGCTGGAAAGGGAGCTCCTGTTCCACCTACACTTCTCTGTGCCATATCTGGCTCTGGTTGGCAGTAATGTCTTTGTACTCGCCTCCCCACAAAGCTGCAGATAAACAGGCTGGGCCTGAAAGGCTGGAGCTCATGGCAAGCTGAGCAGGCAGGGACAGAGGACTTGCTGACCCACAGAGGACTGACCACAGTCCTGCTTTCACACAGCAGCCACAGAGAGACAGAGACGAACACACTCCAGGCCTGCTGGAGCCTGCTGTGGGGGAAACAGTTCAGGATGCCATTTACACACACACACCAACACACCTACACACACACACACAGACACACACACACACACACACACATACACGCACACACACGTGTACACACACACACACACAGACAGGTTCCAGCCATCTAACTCAGCTTTCTGTCTCAAATGCACAATCCAAATATGATCCATAGACTCTATATTGCAGTGCAACCTATAAAATATAGCCAATCTATTTAAATCAGTTCAGTTGGTGTCAGTGAAAATAAATACACTCTAATTTAATTCATTTCCATTCATAAAGTTTAAAGTGAATAAGACGAAATGTTAACTATCAAATAATAGCATAGTGTACTGTGTGTGAAAGTGAAAACTTATCATTGTGAGACAGCGCAACGAAATACAGCCTCTGCTTTGAACCCACACACACTGGAGCAATGATGGGGACGGTACCTTGCACAAGAGTAACCTACTGGTCTGGGATTCAAACCAATGACTTTCCTACCTTGGGGCCAACTCCCTAACCACTCCCTATGCCACCACTGCCACTTTGTTTGTGTGTGTATGTGTGTGTGTGTGTGTGTGTGTGTCTCTCTCTCTCACTCACACTCTCTAACACACACACACACACACACACACACACACACACACGTGCACACACACACACGCGCGGGCAGGCACGCACACACACCAGTGTAGGCCCCTTTGAAAGGCACTGCCTGTGCCGTTTTACTCTTTCTGTGATGGATGGCAGGACATCAATGCCTCTCCTGGGTAAAATCCAATTGTGAGTCTCCGTCACCCGTCCCGTGGCGGTGGAGACAGGGTGAGTGAATGCTGGAGCCTGAAGAGCCATCAGGCATTAGACTGAGTAGAATAACAACGGCTTGCCACGGCCAAACAATACAGCTTTATATTTAGAAACTTATCATTGACGGTCTGTCCAGGCTGGCCACAGCGCTGACATTTAACAAGGCCTGAGTCACAAACCCAGCACACACATCTGTGAGGCTGCTCGCTTCTACAGAATGTGCAACAAGCTCTGCAAACACCCCATATCCACCTGAAAAGTGCATTCACAAAGTAAAGCTGCGCATGCACAAACCTGGTTTTACACATTTTTAGCGAAAATCTCCAACAGCAGCACAGTCTAAAATATCCCGGAAATGTTCAACAGGCTTTAGATCAGCTGACTGTGAAGATCAGTGCATGATTTATATTAAACTCTCATATTCTACTCATCAAATCATTTGGTGAACTCCTTAACTCTCATTCTCTGCAGGTGGAACATTGTCAGTCTTGAGCAGCCCATTCAGGTCGGAAGATCGAGTAGAGATTTTTTAGGAAAACACTGATATAAACTATGTGGACAAAAGTATTAGGACGCTTGGTCATTTCCACTTACAGGAACTTCAGCAAATTCCCATTCAGTATCCATAAGCACCATCTGGAGTTGATTTTGCCAAATCACTCATCTGGTAAGGCTTTCTTCAAGAAGTTGGAGTGTTTCTGTGGGAATTTTTGCCCACTTAACCAGAAGAGCATTTGTGAGATTAGGCTGATGTTAGACATGAATGCCTGGTTCACAATCTCAGTTCTAATCCACCCCAAAGGTGTTTGCTGAGGCTCAGGGATCTGTGAGGTTCAATTAAGTTCTTCCACATCACTTAACCCAGCCATGTCTTTATGGACGTTGTGCACTGAGGTGGAGTAATGCTGCAATAGAAAAAGGCCTCCTAAACAGTTCCAGCAAAGGAGGAATAGAATTGTCCAGAATATTTTGGTATATTTTCCATTTTTTTTCACTGAAACTAAGAGTTCTAGCCCAACCCTGGAAAAACAATCCTGTATCATTAATCCCCAAAACTCCACCAAATTTAAGCATGTATACAGTCAGGTATCCTTCTCCTGGCATCAGCCAAACCTTGATTCATCCTTCAGATTGCCAGAGAAATTTGATTCCTCAATCAACAGAGCAAATTTATGATACATACAAACTGTACAGCATATACAAACTAAGATAATAAAACACAAAGTATATAAGATTAGTAATCCTCTGAATCAGCAAAAAGTGGAATATTGCAATAAAAGGTAAACACTGGGTTTGCAACGTTACCGTGATCTTATAATGTGAAACTGTTGAAATGAAAGTGATCGTGCAGAACATTAGAGAGATTAATGTTATGAAGTAATCCTTCAGGACAGTAGAAGGCAGTAGGTGACTACAGTATAGCTGTAAAAGTAAAGAGGTTTGCATTCGTGTTGCTATTGCTTTTCTTACACTTTCACCTAAAAAGGAGAAGAAATAAGATGGTCAGGCTCTTATTAACACTTCAGTGTGCAAATAAAATCAGCTTAGTGTATGAGTGTGCTTATGAGTGTATGCTAACATTGCAGTAGAAACCTTTTGAGCAGGACTCCAGCGATCTCACTTCCCTTAAAGATTACTAAACTGATAGTAGAAAGAAATGATACAATCATTTATGAATGGTTGATAGGGGTCAGAAGGGTTAGTGAGAAGGTTTAGAAATACAATCACAGTGGAAACCCACAAAGACACGGGGAACATGTCCACTCCACACAGACAGGACCCAGACTGTCCCGCCTTGGAACAGAACCCAAGACCTCCTCGCTGACGTAATACAATGATATAAAATTTTCTCAATTCGGGCTTGTTAGATGATGAAGTGGGAGTTGCGAAGAAGGCACAGTATGCCCATCTTTCCAGGCACCACTAAACTGCTGGTAAAAGATCTAACCTTTAAGAAAAATTGCATGAGTGAACTTGCATAATCTAACAAACGGAATGGTGGAAACTCAGAAACTACACACCGAACACTGACTAATGTTCTGAAGTGGAGGTGGACACAGGAATCGACGACGTGGGCGGCTGTCATCATTCACTTTTAGAATAAGGACCATGAGCCAGTCGTGATGGATCACAAGCAACCCTTTGGCTGACCCTCTTCCCAAGTACAACTGTAGCCACTTCTCTGCCAGGACCATCTCCAATTTATCCCCTCTGTAAAACGCCTCTCTCTCTCACACTTTTTCCTCTCTCTTACGCATTTGTCTCTCTCTCCAACTTTTTGCCCTCGTTCTGTTCACTTCTCTGTCCTTTCCTCTCTCCTCTTTTGAACTGCACCCCCCTCCCCCTTTTCCTCTCGCCCACATCATTTATATTCCAGTCAGCGGGAGGAGGAGAGAAAATATCCTTCAGGATGCAAACGAAGGCCCTAGATCATGGCTGGGGGTACAAATGGCAAATTAACAGCACCCTAATTAGACTCATTACTGCGAGCTATGGGGCATAGACTGGAACTTCCTCATCCTTAACGCCACCTTCCTCTTCCTTTCTGCCTTCACTATGCACGCACACACACGCACACACACTCTGAAAGAGTGCCCCAGACATTCATACCCTGGCATATTCAGAGACTGTGGAGAATCCATCCTCAAAGGTGTTAAATTAACACTGGGAGGTTCAATAATTTCTTTTGTTCATGGCGTATGAAGCTTCTTCCAATAGGACAGCTACTCTTGGATTAGAATATACGCACACTCCCTCCCATCTCCCAGTGATTTCATCTAGCTCCCATCTGGACATCACTAAAAAATCCCTAAAAAGTATAAGCAGCATTTTTAAAAAAGAAAATTTCACTAAAGCTCTAGCTTCGCAAAGCCATGTTTTACTTTTTATTTGCCTCAATGGAAGAAACAAAAAAACTCATTTATTGCACAAAACTTGTTGGTTTTAACTTTGGTGAGCTCTGACATGAAAACTGGCATCCTCGACTAACAGAGCTGCCAAAGGATTAGTAGTGAGAAGAAGTGCCACTCCTGTTTGTTAGACGGTAGGGGGTGCTGAAAAAAAAAATTAAAAACCGTCCAAAGTAAATGGGATGATAAAGAGCTTTATTATATATTGTGTTTCAGAACACTTTAACTAAAGGTTCATCAGAAACAGTCATGACATCAGTAGGTGTGAACTGATTTGCCCAAGAAGTGTTCTCTTTTTCCACTGTTCTCTCTGTTTCTTTTAGTCTCCCTTTTCCCATCTCTTTCTCTCTATGACTCCTCGATCTCTCTTTCTCAGTCCCTATCTCTCTCGCTCCTCTTTGCTCCCTCTCTCATCTGATTTATCTTTTTCTCTTCCTTTCTGTCTCCTCCTTTTCTCTTTCTTTCTCTTTTGTCATTTGACTTTTTCTTAACCCTCTGTTTCATTCCCCTGTTCTTTTTTTCTATCCCTTGATTCTCACTGTCTCCTTTCTCCACCTCCTCTACTTTCCTTTCTATTAATACCCTTTTCTATTTCCATCTTCTATTGCTTTGTCTCCTCATTACTCTCTCCCTCTACCTTTCTTTCTTTTTCACTCTTTCTTCCTGTTTCTTTTTCTTCAATCTCTCTCTCTCTCTTTTATTCTCTTTTCTTTCTATTTATACCTTTTTTCTATTTCCCCTTATTACTCTCTCTCTCTCTCTCTCTCTCTCTCTCTCTTTGAGACTTTGAGATAGTCAAACCAGCAGAAAGAAGTTAATGGAGCTCATTATTGTGAAAATGGTTCAATAGGGATGCAGTGTGTGTTTGCAATATTGAGCAAAGTATCTCTCTGGTGTAAAATATTTCTGGACAGATGCAGGTGAGCAAGGCAGCTGAAGATGGATGTCGACTGCAGTCTGCACGAGGCCTAACTAAACTGTGTGGGCTGAAAGGAAACAAATGTGTAATCGGTAATGTAATGTGTTATCTGCATCTAAGTGCGTGTGTGTGTGTGTGTGTGTGTGTGTGTGTGTGTGTGTGTGTGTGTGTGTGTAACTCGTTTGTGGGAGACAGATGTAATTGGATTCTTGTGCATAACTGTTGTATGTTATGTTTCACTGAGAAAAGTGATAAAATGAATTGATCATAAAGAAATTACTGTTGTAGGCTAAAAGCATGTTTTGATGACAAGATGTTTATCCACAGCTATTGCTGGAAATACGCCAGCACTTCTCTCAAGGCAATGTGTTGGAAATGCATCTCTTCAAACGAATAGAGAAAAACTCTAAGCAAATGAACATTTTTTACCAGCAAAGATATTTTTCAAAGAGCTGCCGCAAACATGCAACAAAATATTGCTGTGAGAGGGGATATTCCTCCGCAGGAGATATATATATATCTGCATGTACCTCGGATTTGCAGGTATTTGCAGAGGTAAAAATACAAGCTTTCCTTGTGCGGGTGATGAGAGCGATATGGGATGATGAATTGGACCTGGGAGGCAGCGGCTCGGCTGTGATCCGCGATCAGAGTGCCTCACACTCATCGTTCCTCTCCAAAAACAGCCACTAAACAGGGGCATGAGTCATGATCAGAAAGGCATAATCCTGCTTCAAAGCCTGCCGTTCTCCAGCATGGAGAGGTCTTCTGCAGAACAAATCTCCAGTAATGCTCCCCATGGACCCTGCCTGCCTCACAGGTTCATCCAGCACCAGTCAGGAGAGAAAACCTACAGATACAGGCATGCATCAAACGAATATTTATATATAGAACATGTTTTAGCCTTATCTCTATCTGCAGCATCAGTAGCGTATGTCCTCATAACACAAAGGGCAATTTTGACATATTTCCTTGCATTTAGAACCGAAAATCTGTGAAAATTTGTGAAGGAAGCCAGTGGACAGCTGATTAATTCTGTGTTGTTTGAAATATACTGTGTGGACAAAATTATCAGGACACCTAGAGGACCTTTTGACTTCACATTCTAAATCTATAGTCATCAATATATGGGTTCTGCACAGCTTCATTTGCTTGCACTCAGGCTTTCTACAAGATTTCAGAGTGAAAACTTGTAGAAATCCATATTTTACCGGAACTACATCCTCTGCCTATTGTCTTTTGTAAGTTTAATAAGTTTTTCACCTCTTTTCTAACAGGGGGAATGACTATATTCAATATTATTACTCACAGTTTTACACACGACAGATACCGCAGACAGCGATTAGGTTGAAAGTAATCTTTTAAGTCGGCTATTTGGCATCTGTTTTAGAGGCTACATCAGTTTTACATGTTATTTCTATGCATTCAAATATGCATCAAGCCCAAACAGAGTCACGTTTGGGTCCTTGGAGCCCGCTGTTCACCATTTTATGATTTTCGCCACTTTACTTTCTCTCCCGACTTTATTTGTCCCCTTTTTTTTCATCGAAGCAGTGTTTAATGTGGCATGCTGGAGTCACACAGCTATATTTTCAGGAAAATCTGTAAAAAAAAAAATTAATGCATGCAAGTTGAGTCAGATCAGGGCAGCCAAAAAGACATTTTATTAAATCTGTTTCATCAAAACTATTTTTCACCCTCTAATTAACATTCTTTAAAAGGCATTTTTTAGAGTTTTCAAGTTTAAATGTTTTCATTCTGCTTCATAAACACATTACCTTTACTATTACCATACTTTTACAATGTAATTCTAATTTGAACATTTGACAGTTTGTGTATTAAAAATTATTTTATATCTATATACACAGTGATTTCCTTTCAGGATTAATTCAGTTTTTGGGCCTCTTTTCTGGGATTTTAACTAAAGTTTTGGGCCTGATTGATGGTTTGATGGAGGGAGGTCTGGGTAAAGACTGCTTTCATTTTTCTGTCAGGTTGCCTACGAAGGCCACCGTTCTATTAAGCAGGATTTTAGCCTGGCAGGTCTGACATCAGTGATCCTTTTACTCTTCAAAATGTTTTCTAAAATGACTGTTACGGTCCAGTCATAACAATTACTGGTATTTGTTCCATTATCAAACTGCATTACTGAGGTTACACCAGCAGAAAATAGATTTCACGCATGGCGTATCAGGATTTTCTTTATTATAAACGTTTGTCATTTTGGCTGTGCTTGCACTTTCTTAGAGGCACTTCACCTTTGGCTAAATATTTGCTATGATATCATAAATAATGTGTTACGTCTCAAGTGAGGCAGCATGCTGGAAAATTGAACACTTTGTAGATACGAATCCAACACACTGCAGTACAGGCTATTCTAAGAGACCTTGGCGGCTGAAGGCCACAGCCAGAGAGCACCCATTATGCATATTAGTGACCTCAGCCCAGCAAAAAGCCATTAAAGCATTACATGATACCAGCTACTACAGAGCATCCGAGTCTCAGTCTCAGAAGTATATGTAGACGGATAGTCTGGTATCTATAATGAGCTAAGCTGGGCACAACTGTCAGGATTTTGCCAGTTGACTGGCACTCTGCATGTCCCTGTGTACACAATTTCATGCAGCAGATTTGATGATTATGATGGAGAATACAGTCAGCAAGCAGCTGCCCATTCTGAATGGCATGACTGAGCCTTTCAGAGCGAAATAGTTGCTGGACTGAAAAAAAGTGAAATTTATAGCATTACATCTTTCAAACTTATTCAAGATTTTTCTTTAAAGCACTTTAAAGGATTTTAGTGAAACTCGCACTTGCCAGCCTGCCTATCAATTTTTGGCTGATGGCTTTGTTTTGCTGGTAAAGTGAAAAGGGACGTGAGCACACAGCATAGCACTCAGTTAACCACAATACAATGAAATCTTTTGCACTTAAACCACACACACCATGCAGCAGTGGGCAGCCATGCCAAGCACACAAGGAGCAGTGATGGGGCAGTACCTTGCTCAAGGGTATCCCAGGGCAACCTACTGGTCTGAGATTTCAACCCATGACTATCCTGGGGCTTGCAAGTGGCAGAGTTAAAAATGTTAAGATTTGCATTGGGAGTGATGAGGATGGACACTATTAGGAACATTATTAGATTATTAGTGGGACCGCTCAGTTTGGAAGATTTGGAGACAGTCAGGGAGGTGAGATTTCGTTGGTTTGGACATGTGTAGAGGAGAGATGAGGAGTTTACTGTGAAAAGGATGTTGTGAATGCAGCCACAAGAGAAAAGGAGAAGAGGAAGATCAAAGAGGAGGTTTGTGGAGAGAGAGGACTTGCAGGCAGTCGGTTTGAAGGAGGAAGATGCAGAAGACCAGAAGAAGTTGAGAGGAATGGTTTGCGGTGACCCCTAACAGGAGCAGCCGTAAGGGGAAGAAAAGAAAACATTAGAAGCTGTCAGAAACATTGGCCATAGCCATGCTAACAGTTTGCAATGTGCTGAAAAAGAAGGACACTACCGGTGTACTGAGTCAGGGTGAACAGAGAAGCAAGCGTAGGCAACATTATCAGTGCCTGTAAACTCACCTTAAATGGTCTCTGTTAAACCTTCTGAAATGAAATTAGACCATGATGACAAGATTCCTTTTGTCTAATAATCTCAAGTCTAAAATTCTATTGTGAGCCTTGCTGCCACACAACACAACATCTCACGGTTACACGGCGGCTTATGGGCTCAGCAAGATATTGTCAACACAGTACACACCAAAAAGGTGTCATATTATCGAGCTATCCTACCAGCCAGCAAAAGGGAGAGCGAGGAGGGAGGGATTGCAATCAATAAACATGTAACCTTACAGTGAAGGTCGACTAGCACTCCCTCTTTTTGCTAGCCTGTCTCACTCCTGGTTAATGAAAAAGGTTTAACCATGGCTTCTGTTGACCCTCATGTGACTCTAGAGGAGATGCTATACAATTCATAGTTCAGAGCACTGGAGAAATGAATAATGACCGTGCAAATGCTTACCATAATAGTTAACAGCTCCACCAAATAAACATATTTACACAACATTTTCACCTGGTTATTTTGAAAAGCACAGGTGCATTTCATACACTCTATGCTTGGTTGGAGTTAGAATTAATTTCTCTTCCAAAGAAGCTGTGTAGAATATACTCCTGTTGAAGTGAAAGTGACTATTCTTGTCATTGTAAGGTCACAGCGCAGCACACAGTGAACCACAACGAAATTGGACCTCATGCATTTAACCCATGCAAACACCGTGCAGCAGGGGGCAGCTATGAAAGCACCCGGGGAGCAGTGACAGGGACGGTACCTTGCTCAAGGGTAAACTACTGGTAGGAGGTTTGAACACACAATCTTCCGATCCTGTGGCCAAACTCCCTAACCACTAGGCCACCACTGCCTCAAGTTGCAATTAAAATATGCTTACTGACCTTATACTGACATGGCTATTGAAAATAAAGTACAAGTTAATTCATTTCTGATTAAAGTTTTGAATAAAATATATTCCCTTTTTTAAAGTATAATTCAGTTCAGAATTATTGAATGAGTTAGAAAGTAACGGATGGTGAGTGGAACCAAATGGATGAACAGTTTAATGTCCACCGAAATGTTAATAAACTTGCAAACTGCTTGCATTCCTGAGACATTACCAAAAAGGTTTTGAGAAATACTTTTAGCCTAAAACGTGTTCAAAATGACTTGTTGTAATGGCTATAATGTAGGCATTCCAACCTCTGGCTTCTTTCACTGTCATTGTAATGAAATATGCTTCTCTTCATTGAACTATTTCACTGTGATTTATTGAATGACACTGAACGATTGAATCAGACAGAGACTAAATGCTTAGACATTCAACTAAAACGGTGTCATTTAATTCACAAAAGCTGCGAAATGCTTTGATTTTATGGTATCTTAGTCATACCTCACCCTAATGGAAGCTAAATTCTCTTAGACCCCTAATACATCTCACAATATATACTGTATAAACAGAGAATGAGCTGAGAAATAGATGGTTCTGCCTTGCTCCAAACTAATGGTATGCAGTGTCCTCATTCTTTCGAACAGTCATTGTCACTTAGATATGATGCAATAAAAGTGCTGCTTTTGCAAAGCCCGACTGTTTATCAGGCCACATTTATGGTGAACGTCATCGATTCTCCTCCAGCAGACTGATGATATTTACTCTCGGAAATGCATGTGAGGAAGCCAAAGAAAAACACAAATACAACTCACCCACAAATAACGAACAGCTTTACCGGCCCTGTTTCTCGGGCTCTCGCCATATGTCTCTAGGCAAATATTGATCCCCGTCCTATCACAGCAAGTCCTAACTCGCCCCTCTCTCTCCCATCCTGTTTGCATCAAGGTATTATTTATATCTGCAGTGGTTCTCACTCGTCTCTCAGCCCCCTGCTCTTTATCTATTAGCAGGGCCTTGTCTGAGCTTTAGCCCGGTGTAATCTGATACAGGCTGGGGCTGATCATAATGCACTGGATTAATCTACGGAGGCTAACCATGGCTGGCGGAGGGGGATAGAGCATATTGATTTTCTGATTTTCTCCTATACCAGTGTCCTCTCATCCTCCAGCAACAGCACGGCTCAGACACATGAATATTCAGAAGAGCACCTGCAAGCCTTCTTTTGACCCATTCAGGCAGAGCTACTGAAAACATAAGCCAGAGAATAGAATTATTTCAAAATTGTATTCATTTTTTTTTTTTTATATTTATTTTATATCTGGGATTCTATAGTGTGTGATTAATAAAGCTTGGTTTGTACACTTGTGTTTCTCCTTACATAGTATATCCTTAATTATAGCAGATCTTTTATTAATTAATCCACAAACCCTATAAATTCTGTGAGCCATTACTCTCATCGTGTATTTTTAAACAACACTAATTACCATTTCTGAAACCATGGCCATGTTAGACAAAGTGGACATGTTAGATGTATTATTCCCTAAAAATTTGAAAAGATCGACTTTTGATTATTTAATGCATTGGATAATATAATGCAAATTCAGCTGGAATGTTAAAACTCTCTGCGGCTCCAAGCAAGCTCCAGACCATTGCCATCACTGGCATCACATTCAAAATGAAGAAACAGAGAAGCTGGGAAGACTACAATCACTAAAGCCTCTAAGATGCACAACATTAAAAAGATTAAAAATGTCTGTTTGGTTTATGTAATTACTGAGCTGGAAAACGCTGTTGCAGAGCCAAATCTAAATGGCCATGAATGAATAATGAAAGAAGACTTAAACTGTACACCAGCACAGTGTGGCTTAGCCCGGCTCACTTCATTGTTCCAGTGGAAAAGCCTCATTACGAATCACAACCCCAAATCTGAGAATCACTGATTTTAAAATCATGTGGTTTTTGGAAAACTTCTAATGTGCCCTTGGTGGGTTCTTGGTGGGTTCTTGGTGGGGCCTCGGTGGCTTACCACCTTTTTCTCTGCAAAAAATGTGAGGTGCTGCCATAAAACTTAGTCTGATTATTATGTGAGCTCGCTGTAGTAGCTGTTACGTCATCTTTAAACTATGTACATAGCAAAGCATCTTTCCACATTAATGTTTAGTTTGGAAGGGGCTTTAAACTTGCTACATGGTCTGAGCTCTTGACAGATGTGATGTTTTCATCTCTCTCCTTCAATATTGAGAATAATTTGCCCAAGCATCCAGGCAGTTTGTTGATCCCAGCAGCATAAACTCAATGTTCCCTTAAATGATGAAAGCGTCATGTTAAAAACTGGTGCTTATCCATATGGGATGGTGGTTGCCTAGGGATAGGACACTCAGCTGTGGTTGAAGGGGTTGTGGGTTCGAGCATGCTTCTATCCTATTTCTAGCACAATGTGAAGCCCCGAGCAAGGCACTTAACCTCAAGTAGCTCCAGAGAGACGTTCACTGTCATTAGGCAGTGTACATCAATAAATGCTGTAAATGAAACAAAATCTTTAGAGCAGCTGTGGTTAGAAAAGAGTGCTTGCCACTGGAGGGCTGCTGGTCCAGTCCCCAGATCCAGCAGGAAAGAATGTGGCCAGTAAGGGTAAAGGGGTGAACAACGATATACCTCCATTGCAATCAATGGCTGAAAGGTCCTTTGGGCAAAGCACTTAACCCTCTAACTGCCCCCAGGCACAGTTAGCCTCCCTGTTGTGTGTGCATAGGAAGGGTTAAACGCGTATGACAAATTCACTGCTCACTAACAAACACAGAACTTTCATTTCACATCCAAAGTGGGCACTATAACACTCAGCACTACCCACTGCACCACCGATGCACTCATCAGGCACTAAAAAAATAATTTTGGATAAGCTGGGCCTAAATTCTTAGCAAAAGTGTGAAACCATTTTTAAGGATTCTTTAAACAATCACGCACTACAGTTTTTCGTAAGTGAAAGTGACTATGTGTCATTGTGAAACACAGCACAGTGAATCACAACGAAATAGATTTTCTGATTTTAACCCACACACAGTGCAGCAGGGGACAGCCATATCCAGCAGCCAGGGAGCAGTGATGGGGACGCTAACTTGCTCAAGTGTACCTGAGAGCAAATTTTTGTTCTGGGATTTGAACCCACAATCTTCCAATCCTGGAGCCCAGACCCTAACAACTAGGCCAGCAAAAACATTTAGTGGTGCAGACAACCATGTGATTCGTTATTTTATTATGGTTATACCGTAAATGCAACCTCTGCCTTAAAGAACACCCTTTTCCTGACCCCAGTAATCTCATAATTTCATCTTAATTTCATCATTCTATATCTTGTTGGCTTTCACCCCACTATTCACCTTTGATGGATGGCTCTACCATCGGTATGGAAATAGCCTTCAGGTGAACTTTTTCTTCTGTGTACACTCTACACATTCTGAAAAGCACACTCCTTTTGCTAGATTAAACAAACATGGATTTTAATTATGTTACTACCTGCTGTGTGTTTAATCAGTTGTTGAGTAAATTTTGACCAAACCAACTTCAAACAAGCCTCACAAGCCCAGCCTCCCACTACAACTGGGTGGATGACATTTGGATGTCAGGCACTGGCGCAATCTTTGTGCTGTCGTTTGCTCTTTCAGTAAGGAAAGACATGAAACTCTCCCTCAGGACAACTGGTAATGTACTGGGTATGCAGAAACTTGTCCTTATTTCCCAGTACAACTTGTGATTTTTGAGGAATGGTGGCAGCATAAAATTTGCATCCATGCTTGTTCTATTCTGTTTCAAGCAAATGAATTTGTTTCTAGCTTTGTTATTCTTTATGACAAAATATTCAAACCCTGCAGAGGCCTGCATAAAATGTGAGAGATTCTATGCATCCAAAAAG
Source organism: Hepsetus odoe (assembly GCA_017165825.1). Classification (NCBI taxonomy): domain Eukaryota; kingdom Metazoa; phylum Chordata; class Actinopteri; order Characiformes; family Hepsetidae; genus Hepsetus; species Hepsetus odoe. Next base: position 5,441,127 of record CM029368.1, read on the forward strand.
CAACTTTATATCTGAGTAAACACGTGTCTAAAGCAAATTCTTTAGAAAGTTGTGTGCCCTTAAGTAACATAAGCTTTATTTTAATTGATTTGGTCTGAAAGAAAGGAACATCTATATGGATATTTTTTGTTACTGTATTACCAATAAAACATCAAGACCATAAAAATCACATCTGAGAGCAATTATAAGTGAACAGTTATAACAGTAATACCATACCAGCAGAGATATCACTCATTTGTGGCAAAAAAAAAAAAAAAAAAAGCAGCTTAAGTCATGATCTGGATGGGCAAAATGATAAAACTCTTCAGACTGGCTAAAAGCCAACATCTTTGTAAAAAGTCTAAAAGAAAAGACAAATGCAAGATAGTGATAGCATGGATAAAAAAAATGATGTCCTCAGGGGAATGTCCAGCCAGACTTCACAAGGGCTATCACAGTCAGGGTCACTTTTAAGCTGTGCTCACAGTCAGGGCCACTTTTAAGCCTGCTATCACTGCAGGCTTCACAGCCAACGCTCTCCAAAGCTCCAAAATCCCCTTCACATCAGCTTCGCCTTGCCAGAGCAGTCTGGCTCAGACTTCTCCCATGTTTTGTCCCTGTCCTGAGTCTAACTGGCACCCCCCTCAGAGAGTGTGTGACTGATTTGACAGGGCCATGGATGAGGTTGGGCCAGGCTGAGTAAGGGCCATCCAATCATTCACAGCTGGGCCACAATTTGCTACCAGCGATATGCTAACAAGACCCCAGAGACTCTGCGCCGCGGCCTGTGACGCTGCCTCTGCTGACAGAGGGGTAATTAGCAGCTCGGAGAGAAGATTAAGCTGGTAATACAAAACCATCCATTTCAACTCTCCACCAGCAAATAAGTTTCCCTTTTTTAACTAGTCTATCAATCATCGCTGCTGGAAACGCATTGGTCAACGTGATTAGAGCAAGCATGAGGAAATTGAAAATGTCTACAGGGCTTAACAGGTTTATTTTGAGTGACACATCTGGAAGCTGCGTGTCACTTGTTTTAGGGTGCACACTTGAATAATACATCCAGCCCGTTCATGAACTTAGTTTGGATTAACCAAGCAGCACAGGAAAGACCTCACAGCCCTGTCAGTGACACAAGTGATGGCGTTTCAAAGACGATAAAGTCTCACCGTGAGAAGATTAACCAGACATGTAAAGCCAGAATTAACAGGATGGTCTCTCACACACTTTCCAGCAATGTAAACACCTTCCATCCTGTTAGCACTAAAAGACAGGCATTGAGGGGGGTTTCTGTGAGCCTGTTTTCATCAGCTCCTGTCTTCACTCTCACCTTGGTGCAACACACACACACACACACACACACACACGTGCACACACACACACACACACACAGACTCACTCACACAAACACACACACTCCCTCCTCACCATTCCTTCTCCCTCTCAACATCTCAATGTGACATGTTCCTCATTGGGATGCAGCCCGTGAGTCCCTCATGGCTCTGTTTCCAAATTTGCCTCTGTTTCAGGACGGGCTGCGAAGTAGGAGACTGAATGAATAAAAGAAGCAGTCACTCTGCTCTTACTCATTACTCATCCTGACTCTCTCACCTGTTCTCGCCGAGCTGCTCGCTCCACGATGCTTTGTAAAAAGCAAACAGGCCCCGCATGGTCCAATCACTCAGACAGCAGGTTTTTACACAAGGGCTGGCAGAAAGAAAAAAGAAAAAAACAGACAAGATTACATTAAAGTGTGCAACTGTTTATTGTAAACTGCTTGTGTACGACTGAGAGTGAGACAGTACTTATAGACTGTGCATCAACTGTGTATCAAAACACTTTGCCAAATGGGCTACTTGTCATATAAAAGAGGGCACAAAAGAGAAAGGATGACTGGAAAATGTATAGAAGTTAAGTTGCCCTGCAGTGTCTTGACTAATAAGCTATGGGCCATTCTGGAAAGTAGTGCATTCATCTTCCCACCTATTTAAAAAAACGTCACTGAGAAGAGAGGCTTCACTTAACCTTCCCAGGTCACTGATATACAAAGCAAAAAAGGAAATGTCTCTTTTTTTTTGTCCAGTTTAGTGACCTAACACTGAATGCCATCTGTGATTATTGATCTATTGAACAGTTACCGGGGCAGCGGTGGCCTAGTGGTTAGGGCATTGGCCGGAGGATCGGGGGTTTGAACCCCTTCCCAATAAGTTGCCCTGAGGTACCCTTGAGCAAGGTGCCATCCCCGTCTCACTCCTCCCTGCGATGGGCTGGCGACCTGTCCAGAGTGTGTCCCCCGTCCTTCGCCCTGTGTGCGCTGGGTTGGACTCCAGCACCCCCCGCGACCCCGTTTGGGACAAGTGGCAGAAAATGGATGGATGAACAGTTACTGTTGTTGTTACCATGGTTATTAGGCACCACTTAGCATCTCCTCTATGAACTGGGTTTCATTTAGAGGCTGTTTTGAGGAGTGTGTGGCAGCTCTTTAAATAAAGGGAAAAAATGTAATAAATAATGTTCTCAGACACCAGATGGTTAAACTAATTGACACTCCCTGTGCCTGTAATAATATTTAACACTTATCACCCAGTGAAGCTTACAGCTGATAACTGATAACTTACACAGCAAAGTTGAGGAAAAAAAAACTGCAGCTTTATCATCTTAACTGTAAATCCTCTTAAACTACTATGTTCTGCCACACTGGTATTTACGGAAAGGTGCAGTCCACTGGGACAAGAGATATTACAACAAAAAAGCAGCAATGTCTTTTTCATGGTTTTCTTGGCTATGAAAATGGATTTTTTGTGTCAGAGCATCATTCACAGTAGAATGGCGGAGGTGTAATGTGGAGATGCGGAGTCCAAAAGTACAAAAATGTTGTCGAATAAGTAGCAGTATTCGAGGGTAATTTTTATTTTATTTTTGCACACCTTCCCCACCTCACAACCAAAACTCATAACAATGCTGAATAATTCCTTTGTGTGTTTCTTCACGCAGATCACGTATGACAGAAAAGACCAAACTTAAACAATGACAGTCTAAGAAAATAACAAAAGACAAAATAACAAAAGAGAACTTGTGCGTGAATCTGGCACGTTGAGCAATATCACAGGGAGTGACATGATTTTAATCAGCCACAATATGTGGGAACAAAAAAAAATCAGCACCTGTATTTATGTTCTCACACTCATTTTCTAAGCTGCTTGCCCTGATTAGGATTGTGAGCGGTGCTGGAGACCTTTCAAACTCTCACAGGGTCGTGACACTGGTGGCCAAAGTCGTGACACTGGTGGCCAGTCCATCACAGGGCAGTCACAGAGACAAACACACTCACATACACACACACACTCACACCTAGGGGGCAATTTAGCATCTCCGGTCCATCTGACAGACATGTCTCTTGACGGGGAGGAAATCTGAGCTCCCAGAGGAAACCCACACAGACTCAGGGAGAACATGCATGAGGAAAGTATCTGGACCATCTAGGAATCAAACCCAGTACCTTCTCACTGTGAGGCAACAGCTCTTAACTCTGTATTTACATTTACATTGACGGCATTTAGCAGACGCTCTTATCCAGAGCAACTTCCATGTCCTAATTACAGGGACAGTCCCCCTGGAGCAACTCAGGGTTAAGGGTCTTGCTCAGGGACCCAGTGGTGGTAGTGCTGGAGGTGGGATTCGAACCGGGGACCTCTTGATCCAGAGGTCCGTAGGCAAGTGCCCTACCACTAGACCAGCGCCACCCATTTTTATGGGTGTATTTAAAATGTTGTAATTTAAATTACCAACAATATTGGTATATTTATATGTATTTTTACATAAAAGCCTAGGGGAGAGTATAAGTGCCTTTAAACTGAATTATAGTCATGTCATATAAATAGTCATATAAAGTCATGAGGTGCTTCACTGTGCCCACACTGGTAAAATTTAGCAATTTAGTATGTGTCCAAATTTTCACTCGTTCTTCACTTCTGCTGTGCATGAGCTCTGGAGGTTACCTTAGATAAACTGGCCTAGGCTATGCTTAGAAGGCTGATTGGTATTGAAATGAAAAGTCAGTGAAAGAACACTAGAAAGAGTGATGTGCAATCTCATTTTGATGCATTAAAGGACATGGATATGGGTTTTTATGACCACTGAGCTTGACAAAATGGTCTATCTTAGCAAATCAGCTGATACAGTGTGCTTCTTGAACGGATATCACTCAGCCCTTTCTCCATATATGTATGAAAGGCTACTGGGGGCTCACTGCAGCGATGTATAATGCATGATTATATTAGATTTCACACAGATATGGATGCTGGAGGCTTAGCTTAGTAAGAATAATGCATGCTGTCATGTGCTAACAGTTTTTTTACATTAGTACACAGAGGGAGTTTCACCTCTCTCCCTCTTACTCTGTTCTTCAGAAGTAAGGGGAGATGGATAGAGGAATGGTAGAGAGAGATTGATAGAAAGAGAGAGGGGGTGGATAGAGTGATGGTAGAAAGAGAGACAGAGAGAGAGAGAGAGAGAGAGAGAGAGAGAGAGAGAGAGAGAGAGAGAGAGAGTGGAGAGAAAAAGACATCTGTAACTGGACAGAATGGTAAAATTTTTATGAAGGCATCACTATGTGCGATGCACCATGCTCTTTCACTCACTCTCTCTCGCTTTCATGCTCTCTCGCTCCCTCTTCTCCGTCCATCTCTCTCCATCTGTTGGAGGTACTTTCCTTTCCAGAAGGGCTGTAGAAGTGCACAGGCGTCTGAGAGCTTTTCTATAATTTAAGTTTCAGCATCGTACGCTGGAGTGGGGGTTGGTTATCACCCAGAAAAGATGTCCCGTCCCTCTTCCTCATAGCAATATACCCTCCTCTTTTACGCATGCTGTGTGATGGACATGGTTTGAAATATATATTAAATTATACAACATAATACGATGACAGAATATGACGTTGAACACAAAAAATCTGCATTTAGCATTTGGGGTTTTTTTGGATAAATGACAAAAAATGCCCACCTTCATTTAGATTATGATTTCCGTCCCTTTTATTATTGCATTTTTCTAGTCGTTGCTCCATATGAATTGTAATGCCTCAGGTCCAAATTCTTGCAGATTTTATAAGGTTTTAGTTCATTGAACCATTTATGGACTTGCTTTGACCTGGTTTTTTAGGCCATAGGTCCTTGAAGATATTTCTGTCTTTATTTTTTAAAACCATGTGGTTAGATTCATTATTTAGGTGATAGAGCCTCACAGATTCTTATTTATTTTGCCTTATAACACACTGGAGATTCTCTTTTCTTTTAGGTCTTAAAGTCCTTGTAGAATGTCTTGTTTTATTAGGTCCTCCAGCCTTTTTCCTCCAGGTTTTTCTTGTCTTTTAGGTCACAGGTTCCCACTCTGGTTCTGGAGAGAAGTGCCTGCCGTATTCATTTCCACTTCTGATCAGGACGGGCTTGTTAATTGGCTAATTAGTTTTATTAGGTATGCTGGGAGATATATACTGGGCACGGGGATTCAACAACATAGAAATTTGTTGTTGTCTAGTTTTGGATTTAGATTTTTGATGATCCTTCTTTTTTAAGTCATGTGTTTGTCTTACAGATTCTCTTGTCTTGCACAGAAGCTTTGGTCCCAAATCTTTGCAGATTATTTTGCTCTTTAAGCCATAGATGCTTGCAGATTATCTTGCTGTTTTGAATCAAAAACTTAGCAGATGTCTTTCATGTGATGCAATTCTGCAGACTTTCTTGTATTTTTTCTTTGCAGATTTTATTGGGTCTCGAGTCACAGAGCTCATTGTTTTCTTTCTGGTCTTGAAAACTTGCAGATTTTGTGTCCTTGTCTGCTTGGTCATTAAATGTTGCAAAATGTCTTGTTTTAAAGGTCATATTTTTTTTTGGTCATAGATCTTTGACCTAAAAGGCTGTGTTTTGGGTCATAATATATGCAGCTTGCTCATTTTGTAAATTGTGCTGCTGGAAAACCAAGTGTAATTACAGTGGAGATTAGATTGTAGAGAACATGCTCTGCATCTAATGATGATTGAATGTCAGTAACGTACAAGTCTGAAGCATCTCTATGGTGGAAGTATGAGAACATAGGAATGTGGCGGTCCAGGGGGGAAATCTAGGCAGTAGCATTGTTACAATAGCCATGTTTCTGGTGTTACCATGTTTTTCAGTTTGACAGTTTCTGAAGCCAAAGCAGATCTTTCTACTGTATCTCAGGGTAACCTACTGGACTCAACCCTCTGATCATGGAGCTTAGTCCCTAACCACCAGGCCGCCACTGCCCCACTTAAACTGTGTATAGGAAGTTTGATGGGATGGGAATAGGTTGGGGTGGCGGTGGTCTAGTGGTAGGGTACATGCCTGTGGCTCGAGAGGTCGCAGGTTCGAATCCCACTTCTGGCACTACCACCACTGGTTCCTGAGCAAGACCCTTAACCCTGAGTTGTTCCAGAGGGACTGTCCCTGTAATTAGGACATGGAAGTCGTTCTGGGTAACAGTGTTTGCTAAATGCCGCAAATGTAAATGATAGAATGTGTGAGTATGCTAGTGTGTAAGTTAAGTGTCAGTATTAATCAAAGGACATCATATGGATTTGCTGCTTGCACAACTCTCAGTGAAAAGTGTGTTTCGATAGTGCACAGCATTAAGTATGCTTCACATGCAAACATCTGTTTATTGTGTGTCTGTAAACATCTGGACTGCGGGCCCAACAATCTGGGTAACCTTCATGAGATTCATTTCGGCAGTGAGAATATGGACTTTTCATCATTGTGCATTCTTTGAATACAACCCATGCACCCGGGAGCAGCGTTGGGGGTGATACCTTGCTCAAGTGTACCTCAGGGCACCCTTCTGGTCTGTGGGTTCAAACCCACAACCATCCGGTTATGGACCCAGTGCATAACCAATAGGCCACTGCTGCACAATGGGATGTGTGTGTGTGTGTGTGTGCATGTGTATGTGTGTGTGCGTGTGTGTGTGGAGAGGGAGAGAGAGAGAGAGAGAGAGAGAGAGAGAGAGAGAGAACTGCATGAACTTGGCCCACTGTCTTCTTGGCATGCATACCTAGCAGCAGGGCTCTGGGATTTTGAGTAAAGTACAGTGAGCGAAGGGTCAGGCCATATTTCTTCTATTTTCACACATCCTCTCTCTCTCTCTCTCTCTCTCTCTCTCTCTCTCTCTCTCTCTCTGCTCTGAGGACTTTGATTCATATGTATTTCCAAGCACTGCTTCCTTGTGTGGGAGTCAAACTTTAAAAACTGGAGATGCAGAAATGAATCTTAATATAAGTCCACAGAGAAAAAGATGGAGGGAGTAGAGAAAAGAGAGAGAAACTTGAAAAGAGAGTGAGAGAGAGGGAGAGAGAGAGAGACTTGAAGGCACTCTTGATTTGTCTTGTGCAGTTCTTAGATAACTAGAGTTGCATAAAGCATTTTCATTTTAATTAAACACATCTGTCCTGTCGCGCTATCGCATTCTATTTGATGATAATAAAGGGCCAAGAAGATTTCTGCAAACAACACCCGTCAATCAACATCTCATTTCTAACCAGAGTTTGCATTAAAACTTCCATAGGAACTTCAAATACCCACAGAACTTTCCCCTCTTTCCCAGCCATCCCTCTGGAATAGATATGAGGAAAAACAAGACACGGTTGATCTCCACATAGTTAGGTTGCATGAAGCTGTGGTTTGCTGGAAGGATTTAAATAGTCCCCATAATTTCATTTTCCATTTTTGTCATGTTTTAAAAATGTTTTTAAGTCCATATCCTCCGTTTCTGACTCACAGCTTTCTCCCATCAAGTGGAGGTTTTTCACTTCTTTTCTTATTTTTTCATCAGATTCTCTCGCTCTCTCTCTCTGGCTCTAATGTTCTCTACACACGTATGAGCATTCACACAAACACACACACACACACACACACAATCTTTGTTGACCGAGACTGAGTGCTGTGTTATATCACCATGTGCTCAGACACACTCAGCAATCGCTCATCGCCAAAAACTGTGTGTGTGTGTGTGTGTATGTTTGTGAGTGTGTGTGTGTGAGAGATAGAGAGAAAGAGAGAGAGAGAGCAAAATGAGAAATAAATACATTCTCGTATATATATATATATATATATATATATATATATATATATATATATCCTTTTTTTAAATTTTGTCTCCAGAATTTTGTGCAAATATGTGTCACATACTCCCCACGTCTCTGCTTACTTGTCCCATGTCCTCCTGTACCATGTGCACTGTGTTTATGTTCTAGCCCCACCTTTGCCCCCACCTCAGCTCTGCCCATGTGTTTATCACCTGCGTCCTGACCATGTCTCTCCCCACATCAGGTGTGCTCTGTTCTGTGTCATATAATTTAATTGTGTTTCTTGCCAGTCACTGAGAGCTTGTTTATGTTCTAGTCTCTTTTTGTTATGGGGAAGTGTAAATGTGTATTTATACTGGAAGTAGTGGGACTGAGTCAAAGGGACCAGAAGTAATTTGGTGAGCACCTGTGGTGGTTTAATAACAGAGTGGTGCAGCATAAGCATGCTGGACCCATAACCCAGAGGCTGAATGGATTGAAACCATCTTCTGCTATGAGCTTTCGGGGCAGTGGTGGCTTAGTGGTTAGCGAGTTGGCCCCAGGCTTGGCAGGTTGTGGGTTCCCAGAGCAGCAGGTTGCCCTGAGATTCCCTTGAGCAAGGTACTGTCCCTATCACTGCTCCCTGGGTGCTGCACGGTGTGTATGGGTTAAATGCAGAGGTTGTGGGTTGCTGTTTTACACAAAAATATTCACTTTTAACTTTAATTCTTTTTTTTATGTAACCCAGCAGCAAGGGGAACATTTTGGGTAAAAAGTGGGCCAAAATGAATTTGATGTCCAGTTAAATTTATGCTAATAAGCGAAGATACGATTGGGTTCCAAAACCCTTAACCTCAAGATGCTCAAGGGGGACTCTCCCTGTAATCAGGAATTGGAAGTGGATCTGGATAAGAGCGTCTGCTAAATGCTATAAATGTGAATGTAAATTGAATTCCAGCCACACTCAAATTCCAAAATAAAGTGCAGGATAAGTGCATCATTACAGTGGATGGCTTCCCAGTGTCCCTGTTTGTGTGCTGTTGACATTTCTGGGGAATTGGGTGAACCCACCGTGACCTCTTGTGTCTTTCCTGCAGCTAAATTAATGTTGCATCAAAAGCAATGACCTCGTCCTTATCCATCAAGTAAGATAAATTTAAAAAGAGAAGCATTATGATTTATAAACAAATTTTCCCCCAAAGAAAGCTTATTAGTAAGTGGGAATGTAATTCATTGGCTGTTAAAAACAGTCAGTTGACCAATTACTTGTGGTCACTTGCCACAAATATAGGTCAGCTCATTCGTTTGCTTTGTTACCTCTTTAAAAAGACAGAGCACTCTGTCAGAGAGCATCCACAGTGTCCAGTGGCATCACGAGCCAGGAGCCAGAGCGAATGTTGATGCTCTTTCTGCTCCCAGTGTGAACATACAGGAAGAATCTGAGTGGACAGAGCTCCTCCAAATTCCTAAGCTCTCAATGTGATCAAGCGTATGATTGAACAAGCTAGTCCGATCCATGGGGAGTAAACCTGACAACATACAGAACATAAACCTTCTGCTACAAATGTTCAAAACATGCAATATGAATGACCCTTCATTTGTTTTGAACATACATTTAAAAGTGTTACTACTAAAGACAGCTGAATAGTGACTCTTCGCCAAAAATATGGGAACAGCAAGGCCAGGCAAGGAAGAATCCTGGAAAACTATAACCAAATAAGAATCAAATTATTTGGAAAGTCAGTAGTGTTGCCTGATTGATGCAGTTTTTGTAAGCGAGGGATTATACATCCAAAAACTTCATTACTTAAAATTTTGCTCAGAAGTAGGAGATACAAAATACAATAGGTCAGATACAAAAAGTATTGTGTTCTATTTTTTTTCTATAATTTTAGATGTAAATGCTAGCCAAAAAAAATAAAATAAAAAATAAAAAATATATATATACAATGCTGTGCAAAAGTTTAAGGCAGGTGTGAAAAAATGCTGTAAGCAAAGAACGCTTTCAGAAATAGAAATAATGATTGTTTATTTTGATCAATTTACAAAATGCAAAGTGAGCGAACAAAAGAAAAATCTAAATCATTTACGGCATTTAGCAGATGCTCTTATCCAGAGCGACTTACAAGTCCTAATCAGTTCTTCTAGGTTCACTTGCACAAAGTCAGGGATTCTGTAGGATTATAGTCGGTGTCTGATCAACCAGTTTTACCAAACAGGTGCTGATGATCATCAATGTCACACGGAGGAGAAACACAGTCATGTCTGGAACGACCGACCAGCCGAGTTCCTTCAAAAACTGTGTGCAAGTGTACCTAGAAGAACTGATGCTGTTTTGAAGGCGAAGGGTGGTCACACCAAATATTGATTTGATTTAGATTCTCTTTTGTTCATTCACTGCATTTTGTTGACTGATGAAAAGAAATGATTAACACTTCCATTTCTGAAAGCGTTCTTTGTTCACAGCATTTTTTCACACCTGCCTAAAACGTTTGCACAGTTCTGTATATATATAGAGCTGAATGTTTTGTGAAGCTGAAGAACAAACAGGTATTTTGCTGCTCAGCTCTCAGTCTATTCCACCTGCTGTAATTAGGCCAGACCCTTCCTCAGCTTGTCGGAGGAACAACACATACACACTCACACATACACACCATTATGATACAGGATGCCCGTTGTCCTCATTACTTACACCCCCCCCGTGAGTGTGTGTGGACTGCACAGCATCGGAGAGGTTAGCAGCACGGCGGGACGGCATATCACACCCACCTCAAAACCCCACTCAGCCGGCCCACTGTCGAATATGCAAATCGACATCTGCTCCAGAACTCCTTCTCCAGCCTCTCACCATGTGTGTGATATGCAAATTAACCAACTATGTTCCCTTTCTGTCTCTCTCTTCCCATCGTTCGCGCTCTGTCTCTCTCTCCCCATGTTATTCACCCCTACATTAACTTACCTTCTCTCTCTATCACTCTTTCTCTCTTTCTCTCTCTATCCCCCATTTGTCTATCCCCCTGTCTCTCTTTATCTTTCTCATTCACTCCTATCTTACCTTACCTTCTCTCTTTCTATCGCTTTTTCTTTCTCTCGTTCTCATTTGTCCCTACATTCTCTCTCTCTACCCCCCTCTTTCTATCTGTCATTCTCTCATTCACTCCTACCTTACCTTACCATACCTTCTCACTCTATATCACTCTTTATTTCTCTCTCTCTCTCTCTCTCTCTCTCTCTCTCTCTCTCTCTCTCTCTCACTGTCTTGCTTTTTCCACCTTACCGAACCCCCCTCTCTTGCCTGTTTTTTTTTTTTCCCTGAGCTTGCTGGGTGAGCAGATGTGTGCAAAAAGAAGGCAAAACTTCAAACAGCTATAATAATGATGTTGTGGCTCGCGCTCACAAACAGTCGGCAGAGTCGAATCTCCATGCTTATTAGCAAACAATGATTGGGAATATGGGCGAGAGTCTTTGGGGTGCAGAGGGGCGCAGAACAACATTGTTCTCTTGCTTTTTTTTTCTTCTCCAGGAGCCTCGTTAAGAGCTCTACACCATTTCTCTCTCTGCTGTGGGTTCACCGCAGTTTATTGCTTCTAATGAGGATGAAGGTTGGCAACCTTCCTCACAATCATTGCAAGAATATTCACATTATGATGCAAATCTGATAGAAAAATTGGTTTTCTATATGTGGCCCAGTGTCAGCAGCCTAATCCTTTGATATTTGCTGGGAGCTGGAGGGCTAATGACATATGAATAAATGGAGAAATGTGGGAAACAGTATCATTTTCGCAAGAAAAAACACATACTACATTCCCACATTCTACACCCAAGCTTAAATGAGACGATGTTTGCTCTTTAAAATAATGGCATCCGCTATTACAGAATATGTCATGAAAAATGCTTTACTGTTATATTAATTAACAACATCTGTCATGACAACTCCTGAGAGTACAGGACATCTACCAGGACCTTTATGCCACGATAATACCAGTGATATGTAGCTGGTTTCAAATAAAGTGTTACCCCAGAAGAAACGGCAGTAGAAACACACAATATTTTGGCAAGTTGGATCCATATTAATGTTTTTTTTTTTATTTCAAATAAATTGATTTGTAGCTACTTCCATAGAGCTGATGGTTTTCACATAGATGGCATTATTTAATTACACTTTATCGGTTACTGCGGCACACAACAGGCAACACACGAACCACAATCTGGAAAATTAAGCAAAACAAATCACAGAGCTACATCAATGGTGTGTAACACCACACAAGTGAAATTCTATTGGATTTCTTATGTTACAAGCTTATTTTTCGTGTGAAGCTTTAATATTTTTCTTTCTTGCCCCTCAAACCACATGAAGCAATCAAACATTTTGTGACCACAGTCATTAAGAATGAAAAAAACTCATTTATTGATATGGTTAAGCATTTATTTAAGCATATTTTCAATAGATCCTAGTTCAGATTACATTATCCAGATAACATAACTTGGGCCAAAAGTTTTTCTAGTCCAAGGGTTTTGCCTTTTCTACCTTCCTGTGGTTTAAGGACTGCTACTTGTCTTTTGAGATTGCTATAACATTGCACTTTTTCATCTGTAGTTAAGCTGATCCTCCCTTTATTACACACATTCTGTTTCTTTGCTGAAACT
>CM029368.1:5458823-5508814 GCA_017165825.1 Hepsetus odoe
AAAGGAGACGTTTCACACTGTGGTTAACCCGGTGGAGATCCAGGGCTGATGTGCTCTGTCTCATACATTCTTTCCCTAAATATCACAGTGTCTGTTATTATTATGAGGTTGTGCAGTATTCAGAATAGGAATGAAGATGTGAATATGAAGCACTGATGTAAGTCACTGGCTAAGTGCGTCTGCTACATGCTTTAAATGTAAATGTAAATGAATATTGCACACAAGCTAACGCTCTTACATAATGCACTGATATCATGAGACTGGCACCATCTCTAAAAATCCCTCATAAACCAACAAGCTCTGTCAACTGTTCTATTTAAATGGCTTTGGTCTACAATATCCATAATATCCAAAAGTAACTTTAAAGGAGCAGGACGAACCATGCTTAAATTTTATGTATGTCAATGCAGGATGATTCAGATTCAAAGCTGTTTTGGAGCATCATTCTGATCATCCTGAAAATTAAACAGCATGTAAACAGTAGCTGGGATGTAGAAAAACTACCCAAAGACCAAAATGGAGATACAGGGTTGTGTTAACAGCAATGGCATACGGGTACACTGTATATGCTTCTTTGAGTTACAACTTGATGATGTATTTGCTTTTTCTGTGATTTGGTAACAAACCAAGTTCTTCTAATCAAATTAGTTATATCAATTTATTTAACAAATCATCAATAACACAATGATGTAATAGGGCTGTTCCTGTGTTATTGATGTTTCTGTGATCCATTATGATGCATTAAAACCTCCACTTTGTGATTATTATTCTTTAATCTTTGTGCAAATGTGCTGCCCTGCAACAGCTGACTGGAATTTAGATTGCAAGAAAGAGAAACAGCTCAATAACTCCATGAACTCAACAAGCAATCTGTGGAAGCGTCTTGTCCTGCTCAAATAAAATTGTTGGATGAAAGATGCCAGTGCTGAAGAGGAGAGAGAGTTTCAACCTGAGCCAAACAGGACAGGCTTGATTTTCATTCAGAGTCATAAAGGTTTAATGGGAGGCAGCTGTTTTTATAAGGTTTTACTGGCTATCTTGTACAAATAGCATTAAAATCAAACGAGTGTTTGGAGTAAATATTGTAAAGAGATATACATTAGTGACTAATAGCTTGCTTTTAATCTATCCCAGCTCTCACAGGGCAAAAGGCAAGGAAACACCCTGGACAGATTGCCAGTCCATCCCAGGGCAGACACACAGACAAACACACACATACTCACGCCTCCAGCCAATTTAGCTCTGGACAGTGGGAAGAAACCAGAGCTCCCAGAGGAAACCCATGCAGGCATAAGGAGAACATGCAAACTCAACACAGAAAGGACCCGGACTGTCCCACCTGGACAGGACCTTCTTGCTGCGCCACCGTGCAACCGTTCTACCGTTCTATATAGATATATATATATATATATATATATATATATATATATATATATATATATATATATATATATATATATATATGTATATATAGTTATATACAGTATTGTGCAAAAGGTTTTAACATCTGAGTTTTTCTCAATTGCCAAAAAGTTTATCTGGGTTGTAAACATACACTTAATCAGAAAACCCGACATGGGGCAGCGGTGGCCTAGTGGTTAGGGAGTTGCCCTGCATCGGAAGATCGTGGGTTAGATTCCCCACCAGTAGGTTGCCCTGAAGTACCCTTGAGCAAGGGACCGCCCCCATCACTGCTCCCTGGGCGCTTTCAATAGCTGCCACTGCGGCCACTGCTGCACGGTGTTTGAGTGCATGGGTTAAATGCAGAGGTCCAATTTCGTTGTGCTGTGACTTCACAATGACAAGGGTTGTCACTTTCACTTTTAATAATCACAAACATATAAAAATACAAATCCAAACAGTAAGTAGTGATTTAACATTTTTTGTAATGTATTTGAATGTATATTTTGTGAATTAATGTATTTCAAATTCTTGTTTAATCCCTCTTCAGAGAATTCTAATATAATTACTAGTTTCTGAACCTGGTTTGGTAAATCGGTGCTTTATTAAGTGAAATCAGGAGTTGCTAATGGAAGTGAACAGGTTACTGTGTGACGATGCATCAAGAAATCTGGAACAAAACCTGTGTATTTGAAACGAGCCTATAAGATATGAAGTCTTTTCAGAATTGATCCTTATTTGACTTTATTCTGGTGATGTTTGGTGTTAATGGAATAAGAAAAATGAACTATTTGACAACATAAAAAGTTTTCAATGCTGAGAGTTTTGCAAAGTACTGAACCTAAAGAACCTAGAAATCTTACCTTCAAGTTACCTAGTAGTTTAAAGTAAATCCACGTTTAACTTAAACTATGTGAAAGTTCATTTTCTGATTTTGCCAATGTTGCTATTTTGGCTGCGGTTCTATTTAGGAGAAATGTGTGCATAAAACAAAACACATCTACTTTAGTACAATCTCGTTGACCACAGTGTGCAGGCAAAGTTTTTGAAAGTGTCATCTCAAAAACACCAATCGAATAAAATGACTTTGAGCAGAGGTTTTTTTGCCATTTAGACTTAAAAATGATGTAAGGGGTCTACATGAGGAAATCAAACCCACAAAACAATGAAATCGGCTATTAATAGCTATGAAATATTTCTAGATATCAGTTTTCTACTTGTCTCCAAAGAATTAGAAGAAAAGAGATTTCTTTTCATGGGTAATAGTGATAAAATCATAATAAACTATTAACTACTATACATTGTGATCCAAGAAATGAATGCATTTCCATTAATATACTGTACATACTTTACATGGCAAACACTTTTCCAGATTCTGATAACGAGGCAACAGGTTTAAACAAGGTTTAATGGATCTTGATACCAAAACTACTTTAGTTTAAAAGTTTTTTTCATCCTAATTGCACTTGATGTCTCAATAAATGAATGATATCTTAGTGTAATTGTGTCTTACTGAAAAACCTATAAGAGGAGATAATTAACAGCATACGACAAGAAAAGGAAAATAATTGAGCTATCATGGGAGGCGCATTCAGTCCTGAGATGTTAAAACAGTGTGAACTTGATTGATTTCCTTCCATGCTCATGCCACCCAGCTCTTCTAATAATAGCAGCAAGATTAATTTCACCTCCGCTTCATGCCTAAAATATTCATAGTGGGACATTATGTATGGAATGAATATCTGAGATTACAGTATCTGAGATTAGTCTGCATCACACATGCCATACAGTACATTAATATTTTAAGCGTGTTAAATATTTCACCATGTATTTAAAATTACTTGAATGATAAATTGCCCATAACTTTATGTATTTTTAGATAAGCAAAACTTTTTTCACATTTTTTACATGTTATCTGATGTAAAGAGGTTTGGACTAGAAATCAAACTTCATTGCAAAAATGTGTTTAGTATAATAAAAGATATATTCTTCCTTAAAGGAAACATCCACCTCGTTTTCAGTTGGTCTCCACCCTCTCAGCATATCTGAAAAATATAATCTACCAACAGACTAAAGCTTCAAAAGCTGCTTTCAGAAGTCCTGGTCAGGAGAATCAGTGACACTCGAAACTGGCAAGAGGATGATGTGAAGAGGAAACACTGAAAAACGAATCATAAAACTGTCAGGAAAAATCATCTGCTGGACTACTGAATGTGTGGGACACATGCAGGATGTTGGCTAGGAGGACGTGGTGGATAAGAAGTTCAGCAGGAGTGTAAAGCAGGATTACAACTTCCAGAAGCAGGTGAGGAGTTCATGCTGGGATATGCATAATAAAAAAAGTTTTGGAGCTATGTGAAAAGACTATTTATTCACATCTCTGGGGCTTCCAGGTGAGGCTTTTCATAGCAAGTGTGAATCTGGAGACAGGTCATAGTGACAAGGAAGGAGGTAGAGATATTTATGAACATCCACAAATTAGCTGCAAAAAATAAGAAAACCACATGGAGGCACGAATAGATCTTCTGCCGAACTCCAAATAATGAAGTGATGATATTCAGAAAAATATCACCAAGGAGAAAAACTCCCAAGAGCATGAAGAAGAAACCCTGAGAGACAACCAAGGCTCAGTAATTGAACTTGACCTCCTCATAGGCGCAAACAATCTCAGACAAAGATCGTCTTTTCACAGAAGAAGCACTATAAACGCCTGGTCAGATAAACCCCTGACCAGCCACTGTAGGAAAATGATAATCAGAAGAACAGTCAGTCTCATAGAAACACATTGCTGCAAGTGGTAGCTCCTTGGTCTAAGTTCACCATAATAAACACACCCTAAATCTAGTCTACACATAAGAGGTGATAATAATATCTATGAAACTGCTAAAAATATTATAACATTACTCAACATGTTCATTGATAAATTGATAAAGAATTGTTGACTAATAGTAATAAGATAAAATAGTTTTTTTATCTAGCTGAATTGTTGCATTCTATTGGCACATAAATGCCATGAAGCAGTAATGGATCTTTGCCACTGTTAATAGATAATATTAAGTGCACAATGATGTAGCTTTTGTTAAAAAATATTTTTTTTAACTGTAATATCATTGCATATTCTCACTCACTCATTTTCTTAGCCACTTGTCTGGATTAGGGTCATGGACAATTTTGGAGCCTATCCGAGCTCTCACAAGGCAGGAGGTGAGGAATCATTCTCGTCAAGTTGCCAGGTCATGGCAGGGCAAATAGGCAAACACACACACACACACACACACACACACACACACACACACACACACACACACACATACACATACACACTCACACACATACTTAGCATCTCCAATCCACTTGACGTGCATGTTTTTGAGGAAACAGGAACCCCCGGAGGGAACACACACAGACACAAGGAGGACAAAATCCGTGCAAGGACCCAGACTGCCCCGCCTGGGAATCGAACCTGGAGCCTTGGCGCTGTGAGGTGACAGCGGTACCCACTGAGTCACTGTGCCACTCTTATTACATATTAATATCTATTATTCATATTCTCATATATTTAATCAATGTATTTAATTCATTTAATCCATTCTTTTTCTGTTTAATCAAGAATTGAATAAATCCATGCAATCAATGGATTGCAGCATGAAGTAAGGAACCAAAACAGGCTTTGTCTAACCAAGGCAACAGTAACTTTAAAATAAGAAATCCTCGTTCTTTTTTTTTAATCATATTTCTATTTATTTCTATTTAGCCAGTTTTGTGCAGTGTTTCAACTGGCAAGAACTTATTTCTGCCATCTTTAACAACTTCCTGCGCTGCCTGTGGGCAAGTTCTAAATGTAGAGATAAAACAAGTTTAGTAATAGGAACCTCTTCAAGTTACAGGCAACCACACTTGCACCTTTTTCCTCCAAACATCTAGACAGTGCTTGTTTATAGAACTCCCATCCCCACATGGGGGCCCCCTCTTGAGTACTGCAATCTAACTGCTGTTCTGGTGAAGGTGGGCCATTCATTTTCTAAGATAACATTTTATTTTTCAAGCAGCATCTGTCTGAAGGCACAGCTTACCACCTGATACGCTGCTCTGTTCATTGTAATTCATGCACTATTTCCAAACATCCTCTCCAGGGCAAAGGAAGAGAGGAGAGGCAGTGGCGAGATACGAGGAAAATGTCTAATTCATGTAAATGTAACCCATTTCACTTGGCTGCTGCTCCTTGTTCCCTCAACCTCGCCTGCCCCAACCCCCAGAGGGCAGTCTGTCCAGTAAACGCCTGCCGTGGACAGCAAAGCAGTGACCCCTGAGACAGAGAGGTCTGATAATGATACCAAGACACACCACACAGGGGGGCAGAGGGAGGTACTCTCTTGCACATGAACTCTCATCCCTGGTATTTCTGTACCATGCTTTCCCTTATGAAAAAAACGACAAAGAGAGAGAAGTCTATTTCGAAAGCAAACTCCCACACCTCGAGGACCTGTCAACGACTGTCTGCTATTGAGCTCTAGCACTATATCAAGCTAATGGGGGGGAAAGTGGGTCATCATGAATTATTCACAAGATTCCTCCATCTAAAAGGAGACATTTTCAATATGGCTTATGGAAATACTGCATAATAGGTCTGGAAACTGTGGTGTAGATAAGGCTGATTATAAATCAGACATAGTCATTAGCTCAAACTGCACCAACATGTAGCCCCATATCGATTTTAAGGAGGTTGCTATAAGCTAAATGCAATTAAAGGTCCCCCTTTCTTCCTCATACCAGCAAAATAACTCATTAATTTCTTGGAAAGGAAGGAAACTGTCACCTCCATCTGCAAGGATAACTCCATGCCACCTCTGCACCTCAGGCCGTCATCCAGGGAAACAGGCTGGTGTAAGGAGGAGTGACATTTCCAGTCAGGTTTTCTCCCCTCCACTGTCTCCTCCTGGGCATGATGCTGACATTTAATTAGTAGTAGAATGGAGACAGTACTCCAGATTGAGCTTGTACTAACTCTGACCTTTTCAGCCCTTTGCTCTGCTGTCATTAGAATACCATCCCCCCAGAAAAACCCTCTCGCGATAAGAATGCCAAATCATCTGCTTCTGTGCAGAAAGAGCGGCTCAGTTTAAAACTAGAGCTGTTAAACCTGCAGAAGTCCATTTAGTGTCTTCTCGAATGTTCTCATGTATATGCACACCCCCTCATATCCTTACATACTGCCCTCTTGTAGGAGCTGAATAACTTTCCACTAATAGACTAGTGATTCAAAAAAGTCTTCTTAAGGTTTATAAACTTCCCATTCAGTGAAAAGTTTTTTTGTTAGCAGCTAACTTCTACATTTCTATTTCAGTTTTAAGCTCTGCAATCACTCATATGTCCTGCATGTTTAAATCATGTGCATGATTTGGTCCTAAACGTTACTATTAAGTGTGTCATTCTGCACAGCAAAGAGCATTTCAGAGAGAAATGGGTCAAAACAGGTTCCTGGTTATTTGTCCAGGTAGTTTTCTGAACTTTCCCAGTGAATATACAGCACAGTTTATTTCTTCCACACTATTTTATACATTGACCCAATTTGGCCGAATACCCACAATGCCAAGTGGTATATTTAATTGTTAAATATCTTATCATTTTACTTACTTATAGCATCTGTAATATATTTTTTACTTTTTATTGTACATTAAAGAAGGATTCCTAGAATACCACGACCATGAGTGATTATCAGTCTGAGGGAATGATTCGGTCCTCAACGTACTTGTGTTTTATCCCCATCAAGAACCATTTAAAAGCCCTTTAAGACCCTCTTAAGAAGCAGATTTCAAATAAGCAAAGAAGTTGCGGGAAATTGCAATTATGGAGCAGGCTGTTGCTTAATTTTTAAAGATCCCAGTGCTCAAATATAAAACCCATCTGCTCCCATTATCTCTAAGCAACTGAGTTGATTTGTTATTTTTTAGCCTGTGCAAGTGAGAGTAGGAGGATATGTCGAGATAACCCAATCAGAAAACAAATAAGTCCAGATGACCACACTCCTGATACTTTTACATTGTTACATCATCAATTTCCATCATTTGTCTAAGCAGCAAAGTGGCTGAGTGAATTACCGTGCTTGTCTTCAGCCTAAGAAAGCAAGGATTGGAACAAATCTTGGCCAGTCTGAATACATCTTGGGTGCTCTGGCACCAGAGATTTCCCACTGATACTTAACTAATATTGGTATGGTAGATATGAACCTGGGAACCTGTACATT
This sequence comes from Hepsetus odoe, assembly GCA_017165825.1. Classification (NCBI taxonomy): domain Eukaryota; kingdom Metazoa; phylum Chordata; class Actinopteri; order Characiformes; family Hepsetidae; genus Hepsetus; species Hepsetus odoe. Next base: position 5,466,469 of record CM029368.1, read on the forward strand.
TCTACGTTCCTTGAACTTCACCTAAAAATGCTTTTTATACCCTGGGTTATTCATCAGCCTTTAGAAGCGTGACCCCAATAGCAAGGACCATAGAGACTTGGCATGGTCTTGGCAGATGAAAGTACCCAGATGTCCCTGCAATATTGGGCTCTGGTCCAAGTTGTCAGAGGGGCCTGAAATACTTCCTTTGCCTACAGATGGAGAGAAGGAAGAAAAAATGAAACAGCAAGTAGAGCAAGAGATCGAATGGAGAGAGAGAAAGCAGGAGAAGCACAAAAAAGAAGCTAAAGGGGACAGAGGCAGAAAAAGAGAGAGAAAGAAAAAGAAGGAGACAGGACAGCTTGCAGGCTTGCAGGTAAAGGGTCATGGTTTTAAGCTCTGTGGATCAACACATGCAGTAAAGGGGTTGTGAAAGGGACAGGATTTGACTTTGACAGCCAGACAAAGTGGACAGGACAAAAAAGACGACAAAAGCAGCCAAGAGGCAAGGGCGCCAACTGACCTAGGAAGACTTCATGTGTAAGTGTTGTGTGTGTGTGTCTTTGCAAGTGTGTGTAAGTGTGAGACATGCAGGAGGGGTGGGATGCTGCACATATGGTGGTGGGTGTCATGGTTCCTGTCCCTGGTGCTGAGAGGAGACCATACGCCCCAGCAGCACGTCTGTCTGACCAACCATGGACCACCATTATCTGCATAATTTAACTAGTAGGACCCGCCAGCCCGCTCAATGAGCCATGTGTTCCCAGACAAATGGAGAGCCGTGATGGAGGTGCTTATAACGGCCTCAGCACCACAGGGCAGCTGGAGAAACATCAGGAATGTTCTGAGAGTTATTGCAGATATCATTCACCAGCGAAATCCACATCTAGCACACACACACAAACAACTCAGGTTTCTTGAAGAAACTAGCATGGTAAGGTAGAAGGAAAAACTTTAGGAGCCATCTAACAGTTATTACCAATATAATTCAAAAACCCAATAAATTTAAAAAATCCCCAGGACACAAAGCACAGACGTCTTTGCTGCCTTACAACGTAATAGAAACTGTAATTTCTCTAATATAATTAATAGCAGGATTATTAGCAATTTTTGTCATTGTTGCCACTGTTTGATTGGTTAAAAAGGGAATAAATATCTATTATTATCTATTGGCTAAAAAGTGTAATGATGGAAAATCTTTTTTTTTCACCACAGAAATATTGGACAAAGCATTAGTTCCATCCTGTCAAGGAGTGGCAGAAAATCTATATCAACACAGAATAAATATGGCTCCATGTCAGATTTCACTGCTACTTACGGCAGTGGTCTGGAAGAAATGAGCTGCATTTAAAGTAAACTTCTTGTCTCAGTGCTCTGCCTTTTTCACAATGTTTTCAGCTGTTTAGCATATGCGATTTTGCTAATTGTCAACAACTCTCTTCACTCATGCATATTCCCAGCATCACTAAACACTGCTGTTATCAAACCCATCCTGGAAAGCGTGAAATTTGAATATCTCCAAAATTAACAATTATGAGCCTGTTTCAAACCTCCAACACATAGACAATGATACCAAAAATGTAGCAGCTTTTTTAATTAATTGGATTAATAATTGGATTAATCACTAATTAATTTTCTGGGTGATGGTGGTCTAGTGGTAGGATACTTGCCAATAGACCAAGATATCTCCTGCACTAGCACCATTGTGTTCCTGAGCAAAACCCTCAACCCCAAGTTGCTCCAGGGGGACTGTCCCTGTAATTAGGAAATGCAAGTCGCTCTGGATGAGAGTGTCTGCTAAATGCCGTAAATGTAAATGATCCATTAGGCTTTCAGGCTTGTGTAGCCAAGCTAGCTCTCAAAATGGTATTAACTGACACTTGTCTTACTACAGACTCCAGTAAAATGAATATTCTTGTATTGCTAGATCTCAGCGCATACTTTCACACTGTTGCTCATAAAAAGAAAATTGGGTTGGGCTCTCAGCCCTCAGATGATTCAGGATGTACTTTGAAGGCAAGTGTTCTCTAGCAAACACATATGAATCAGAGAAAATCCTCATGCCATCAGTGTCCCACAAGGATCCATTCTTGGGCTCCTTTTGTTTAACCTGTGCATGCTTCCTTGTAGCCAAATTCTTCAACAATAGGTACAACCAAATCAGCATTCTGGCATCTTAAGACCATAGCTAAGGCTAGATATTTTGCAAGATTTGGAGAATTGTTTCATGTTGCAGGATTGTCTATTGCAATGCTCTGCTCACAGGCCTCCAAAGAGAGCAAGAAACAGCAACAGCTTATTCAAAAAGATTCCCCTAGAATTCCAATAAGAACCAAGAAAAGAGAGCAAATCATTCCAGTTCCCAGGGTCCTTACACTGTCTTCAAGGTACAGATACAATATAGAGTTTAAAATATTATTCTTCATTCATAATTTGCTCAATGGTTTGGACTCTAAAAATATCTCTGAAATGTTTGATGAATATTGGCCTCCTAAGTCTCTTAGGTCTGCAGGATCTGGTCAGCTTTAGGGATCTTTGGCAATTGCATTTCACTGCTTACACACTACTGATATTCTCTTCATTATGCACATTGTGATGCAAAATGGAAATATGATTTGCTCCAGCTAGGTTCCCATTTATGTAAATAGGGCAAACATATTACTAGAAATTAACATAATAAAGGTTTTTCCCTCCTTTTTGGCCAAGTTTTGCTGATTGACGAATGAAGACCCTGCATTAATACTCAGGACTTTCCATTTTTATGGTAGTCACCATTAAGATTAAGGAACAGAGATATTATAGGAGACCAGTTTATATGTTTCTAGGTAAAAAGGCAGTCAGTTCCACTGCAAGCCATTTCAAGGCTTTCATCCATAAAAGCTTCCTTGGCAAAAAATCTGTGAAAATTCTTGGACTTTTGTACCAAGAGATTGTTCGGCACACCTCAATAAAGCATCAAAGACCATGCTTGAAACAAACACCGAAAGTCAAGAGCGTTCAAAAGTCCTTCTGCACTATTCAACATTGTCACCTTTTTATTATTCTCATCCTCCTTCTTTTATTTTTCATCCGTCTCCATCCCTCTCATTTGCTCTCAGCTATCCTCCCTTGGCTCCCGTTCTCTCTCCTGCTCTTCCTCCACTTCATCATCTTTCCTCTCGCTCACTCTCTCCCCCTCTCTTTACTTCTGACACCTAAATCATGGCACAGGATCTGACAAAATGATGAAAAAAACAGCACCCCATCATTAAGCCCATCAAAAGCACCAGGCTGCGGTATGTAGACAGCCTCTCGGGTGCCCCCCCCACACACACCCCACTCTCCAGCGGCGCACTCAACCAAAGGAGGAAAATCAAAATGGCGGGGGAAAAATATTCCCCACACTGCACTGAAAGCAGGCTTTTTTTGGAGTGATGTGGAAATACAAATTGCCCCAGCTAGCTTCCCCCCTGTGTAAATATTGGTGCTCATTAAAAAAGAGCGAGATTATTAAAAGTGATCGAGCAGGAAAGGAACAGTGAGGACACACTCCTCAGATTAATAAAAGAGGAAACCGTCCCGAAAGCCTAGCTCAATAAGACTGAAGAAATCTTAAGGGTTTTCTTCAAAGAGACTGAGATTTCTGTGGGACCAGATATAGCTGGAAAAGCTTTTTAACAACCAGGAGAACTGTGTTTATCTTGGGGAAAAATTGAACTTGAGTTGTCAAGAAGGAATTCAGAAAGTCTTGAGTTCTGCCAAAATGTTTGTTGTGCTGAACACTTAATCACTCGCAAATCCTGCTTCAGCTGAAGACAGAAAATAAACACATCAGACATGAGATGGTTTGTTTTAAATAAAGTACAGCGCAATAGTCCGAGACCACTCTTTCATTTATTCAGTTTCCATGTCAACATCCCTTTATCTGGGCCACATATCCTTACCAGGGTTATGAGGGATCCCAGAGCATATCCCAGCACTCATAGCTTGAAAGAAAGTGGTGCAGCACAGCACACAGTGAACCACAACTAAATGCTTCTCTGCATTTAACCCATCACACAGTGCAGCAGTGGGCAGCCATACATCTGGCATCCAGGGAGCAGTGATGGGAACAATACCTTGCTCAAGCATACCTCAGGGTGACCTACTGGTCTGGCACTCAAACACACAACCTTCCAGTCACTGAGCCTTGTTCCTAACCCCTAAGCCACCACTGTCCCTGAGAATAGCCCTCAATAGGTTTCCAGTCCATCTCTATTCAGAAAAATAGACAAACACACTCCCTGTTAGACCAGGAGGCAATTTTCTCCAATCTACCTGACAGGCTTGTCATTGGAGTGTGGGAGAACTGGGAAGAACATGCAAACTCCACACAGAGCCCTGAGGATCCTGACCACCTTGGCTAGGAATCAAACTCTAGATGCTGTAAGGTGTCAACACTAAGCACAGAGCCACCCTGCTCTTCCCCATCGACATTTTTAGGGTTAGAAAAAAAAAAAGTACAGATGCCTCCAACACTGAGTGTATCATATCTACCAGTAGCTCAACCCTTACTTCAAGATCAACAGGTGTTTAGGTCTGTCCTTCCACTACAAGGCTCAGTACTGATGGCCTGAGCAGAAATGTAGCTGTTCAAGAGTCTGTTAATGAGAAAAGTAAGAAACTGGGATTAACTTTTAAGAATAAACTCTAGAGATGTTTTCCAGAGGCGAAGGCAACTATTCCTGCTGATCAGCAGAAAAGCTACAGAAAAGAATGTAAGCTTTAATAAAGCTAAAGCATGGACACACTTGATACTGAAGAGTCTGGTAATACATTTAGTTGTTGAGGCTTTGGCGTGATTTACTGTTTAATATGTTTTCTGCCGCACATGGAATTTGAAAATTGTCTTCAAAGTCTTAAGTGCTGATCACTGTCAATAAAACACTTTGATCATTTTACATTGTTTGGTAGTTTGTATATAAGATTGTGGTAGGTATCAGTGCAGGCTTGCCTCTTATAGAAAGTGTGAATCATCTTTTGAAGAAATATTTGCACACAGTAATCGGTGAACCGTGTAGTAATTACAGCCCCAGTCAAAAAAAAAAGAAGAAGAAAAAAAAGGAAAAAGCTAAAGTGAGGCATACTTATTACAGAACCTACTCAGTTTTATCCTCATGCATGTTTTGGTGAAGTGAAAGTGACTGACTGCCATTGTGAAATACACAACAAAAAGCTTCTGCATTTCACCCACACACATCATGCAGAAGGGGACAGTTATTTAAAACACCTGGGGAGCAGTGAAGGGGACGGTACCTCAGGGCAACCTACTGGTCTGGGATTCAAACCCATGACCTTCTGATCCTGGGGCCTCGTCCCAAAGCACTGGGCCACCGCTGCTCCGATAAACAGCATGTAAAATGCAGATTTACATATTCATAAACATAATAAACATAATAAAAACAACCTACTAACATCTGCCCTGGGGTCATTATTGTAGGAGTGCTGATCCAGGATCTGTTCCTGTGAGCACAGTCATTTTAAATAATGAAACAATCTGATCATAGACCAGCATTCCTACTTTAATTACCTTTATGAATAAATTCCTAGGTCAATAAAGGCAGATATGACCTACACCAGGGACAAGATGACTTCTCAGTCTAAACCAGAGGATTATATTTTGCATTACTGGATAATAGTTTTAGTCATTTTGGCTTTTTTGTTTCCAATTTCGATTTTTTATTTCTAATTGAAACCACTAGCAAGTCTTCCCCCAATTACACAAAGCCACCAACACGGGGCGAGTCCTCAGAAGCGGCGCTCCTTTTCATACTGCTGTAAACGACAGCTCAATATGCTTGTACTGCTATCTTCTAAATCTTTTCCATCAGATGCCTAGTGGCTAGCACCATACTGAGTGATGTGGGAGAGAGAGGGCTGTCATAACACTTTTTTCCACATCTCTGTAGACCAGTGCCTGTGGTTTTTGCACCATGGAACTCTCAAATGAGCCCAGACAGTCTGATCACGTTCTGCACTGACATTCTTAGTCACCTGAGGAAAAGCTGCTCTTCAGTTTTTCACTACATATCACACAGGAGCTCCCTCAACATGCACATTCAGCCACAGATGCAAGGCCTATTTACTGATTTCTTTCCCACAGATCTGAATGCAGATATCATTTCAGTTAGTGTTCCTACTTAACTGATGACCCTTGCTTTTTCAAAGGTACATAGATCGTGTCTGCTTGAGCACAACTAGGCTTGCCTTGTACCTTTATGCACAGAGCATGGTAGAGGGTTTTAATTGCTTAATTTTATATTTAACAATTCACTGATAACATGTCACGGTTTCTTTTATGAGAGAGGATTTTCGGTCTATTTAAAAGCAACAAATCATTTAAACCTAACCAATGCAGTAGGCTTTTCATTTCTTAAACAACCATGTGGGAAGAAATATCCTATAATCATGGAAAAGATGTTACTCTGTTTTAAATGGGTCACATTATTGGCTTACATGAAGAAAATAAAACAAGGAAACTGCTGACACTTCTAAAATTGGGTTAAGAACCGTTTAATGCTTTATAAAAACCTGGAAGGACAGAGGTAAATCATCATCGTGTGTGTGTGTGTGTGTGTGTGTGTGTGTGTGTGTGTGTGTGTGTGTGTGTGTGTAGGTGTGTGTGTAGGTGTGGGTGTAGGTGTGGGTGTGTGTGGGTGTGTGTGTGTGTGTGTGTGTGTGTGTGTGTATTTTGTAGGCTAGACATCTATTTGAGGAATCCAAAGGTTCTGCATCGTGTTCTGCACTGCACGTATATCCTTTATTTTTCTCAGGAATGCTTTCTTCTTTTTTTCCCCCCAAAGCACTACCAGCCCTCTCCCACTCTCTCTCTCAGCTGACCCTCAGTGCTTCCCCCAGGCCTGATCTACCGCAAAGGCCAAGCACAGAAGAGAGGTGTGCATTAAAGATTCATAGCCTGCCTGCTTATATCTGTCACATATTAATGTGAGCAAAATGCACAGGGCCTGCTGGGGATTGTAGTCTGTGTCACCACAGGTGGAAGCTTACTGGCAGAAATCAATAGAGCCACTTGTCCATATCTTACACAGGTGCATAAAGGGGGAGAAAGAGAAAAAGGGGTTGGGGAGGAGGAGAGGAAAAGAGAAAGAGAGTGGGGAAGAGAGAGAGACTCGATCAAGGATGAGACAGTGAGAGAATTCTTGTAGTGCTGGTTCAGTTTCTCTCCGACGTCAATGCCAGTGAGGTGTTGGGGTAAAGCAATATAGCAGACAGGAGATATTGAGATCCAGACACCATCGCTGGACTTTACAGAACCAATAGTGTGAGAAAAAAAAAACAATTTTGATTTTTTACTTTACAGTTTGGCTGCCTGCTTAGGACTCACCACGTCTGAGATGTCCTTTCTAACTGGGTCAGCCAATCAGAAGGGTCATCAGGCACACACATATAGCAGAATATACAAATTGAATGTAATCTAATTTTATATAATCTAATTCATTCTTATCTAAGACTACAGTACTGTGCAAAAGTTTTAGGCAGGTGTGGAAAAAATGCTGTAAACAAAGAACGCTTTCAGAAATATAAATAATGATTGTTGATTTTGATCAATTTTCAAAATGCAAAGTGAGCGAACTTCTAATATGTCTGAAAAATCTAAATCTAATCAATATTTGGTGTTACTACCTTTTGCCTTCAAACCAGCATCAGTTCTTCTGGCCCCACAGAGCCCTGATCTCAACATCATCCAGTGTGTCTGGATCACATGAAGAGACAGAAGGATGTGAGGAAGCTACATCCACAGAAGATCTGTGGTTAGTTCTCCAAGATGTTTGGAACGACCTACCAGCCGAGTTCCTTCAAAAACTGTGTGCAAGTGTACCTAGAAGAACTGATGCTGTTTTGAAGGCAAAGGGTGGTCACACCAAATATTGATTTGATTTAGATTCTCTTTTGTTCATTCACTGCATTTTGTTGATTGATGAAAATAAATGATTAACGCTTCCATTTTTGAAAGCATTCTTTGTTTACAGCATTTTTTCCACACCTGCCTAAAACTTTTGCACAGTACTGTAGGTTAGAATAGAATTGAATAGATTAGAATAGAAAAATCTATCTATCTCTAGAATAGATAAATCTAGAAAAAAGTTATTTGTAGAGGAACTTGTGGAACATGGGCCCTTTAAAAACAAAAGGCTTTATCTCCGTGGCATCAAAGGTTGAACGTTATATCTCTCTTGATCCATTTCCACCTGAAATATGAGCTCTGCGGGAGATTTTGAGATAAAGCTGTTCTGATGGAAGGGTTTGTTTACACTGCTCAAACAAAACTGCCAAAGCCTAACAACTGATTAAATCATTGCATTTACAGGGTTACAGATGGTAGATGGATGAGTTCCTGGTTCTCTGTGCAGGAGTCTTGAGCCAGCCCTCATTTCTAAACATTTTGCCGCAAAAGTGCCAGACTTTTAATGTATTGCTGAGAAAAGGTTCTCCAAATGTCAACGAAGGACAAGGATATTGGCTTTCATTTTCATTTTTTTTCCCTGGACCAGATCAGTTTTAGAGTATTTTGTTTAATTGTTCTTTATTTTTAAGCCACTTAGGGACCTACTCATGTATCATTCAAGCAGAATAAAGTCATGCAACGTATTACATGAAGCAGTGATGAAACAGGTGTAGATGATTCCAGATGTTTAGGCCGTTAATTAGTTTACTGTTGATGCTGAACAGAGTTTGGAACCCCTTCATCCAGACACCTTGTATGTTCGGGCTCATTTTTCAAGACTTTTGCACAGTATTTGATGTCAGCCACACAAGAGATCAGTGTCCTGACACTGATTGCAGTGTCCTGTGAGCACAGAAAGAAAATAAAAGACAACCAAAAAGGTCTCCTCAATTCACTGCCTGAAAGTAACTGAAAACACAGTCAGCTTCAACCTTCTTCCCTGGGTGATTTATTAGGGTTCATGTGGGTTAGACATCCAGAGAGTGTGTCATAAATATTTGTCTATAAACTTTAGCTCAGGAGACCACTCCAGCACTTTAGTCTACCAAAAAAAAAAAAAAAAAAGAAAAGCCTTTAAAGGAAAATGTCACTTATTAAGACAACATCTGGGCTTCAAAAAATTATAAATGTAAAGGCATTTATATTAATTTCATCATTCTAGGAAAATGACTCGTGTCAGAATTGTCCACGTGGTTGCAATAGGAACCAGACATTCACAGAGTTTAATGCCACTCAAAAATAAAATCCAACTGGTCCCAGTTGGTTGTCCCTCCCACACTGAGTGAATCGGTTTATATTTTAGCGATATAATTATGCAGAAATGATGAACAAAATCAGCATGATTTTTTCTTGCAGATCACCTGCTTCACCATGATGATGAAATGAATAAAAGGCAGATATTTTAGTACAATAATTCAGAATCTGCCTGGTTTTACTGACGAGTCTGATATCATTGAACAGACCTACTCTTTAGCCTTGAGATGTTTTAAAGCACTAAAGCACTAAAGCCTTTGCTGCATCTGAGCAGTAAAGAGGTTGCCATTCACTTCAGAATTCAATCTGCTGTTAAAATCAATGAGCATATTATTCAGGGAGACTCATAAAATAAAGTTTCACAGATGAGGTGGATTTGAGCATTTCCTTATTTCAGGTTAACCCTTAGATGAAGGTTATTACTTTTGCCTTGCTTTAATATGTAGTTCAGTCTCTGCTGATTTCACAACCCAGCCACTAGGGATGCACAAGCCAGTGTATTTCTTCGTGCCGGTCCCAAGCCCGGGTAAATGGGGAGGGTTACGTCAGGAAGGGCATCTGGTGTAAAACTTTGCCAAGTCAATATGCGGACAACGATACAGAATTCCATACCGGATCGGTCGAGGCCCGAGTTAACAACGACCGCCACCAGTGCTGTTAGCCTACAGGGTGCTGGTGGAAATTGGACTACTATTGGCCAAAGAAGAAGAAGAAGAGGAGGAAGGCATGTCCAGAGGGAGAAGGAGAGAAAGAAGAAGAGGAGAGTGGAAGTGAGGGTAGGGACTTTGAATGTTGGCAGTATGACTGGTAAAGGTAGAGAATTAGCTAATATGATGGAGAGAAGGAAGGTTGATATTCTGTGTGTGAGAGACTAGATGGAAGGGTAGTAAGTCCAGGTGTATTGGAGGAGGGTTTAAACTGTTCTACCATGGTGTGGATAGAAGGAGGAATGGGGGAGGTGTTATCCTGAAGAAAGAGAATGTGAAGAGTGTTTTGGAGGTGAAGAAGGTGTCAGGGAGGGTGATGAGTTTGAAGCTGGAAGTTGAAGGTGTGATAATGAATGTTGTTAGTGCTTATGCTCCACAAGTTGGTTGTGAGATGGAAGAGAAGGAAAAATTCTGGAGTGAGTTAGATGAAGTGATAAAGAGTGTACCCAGGGGAGAGAGAGTGATGATTGGTGCAGATTTTAATGGTCATGTTGGTGAAGGGAACAGAGGTGATGAGGAGGTGATGGGTAGTCATGGTGTCAAGGAGAGGAATGCTGAAGGTCAGATGGTTGTAGATTTTGCAAAAAGGATGAAAATGGCTGTAGTTAATACTTATTTTAAGAAGAAGGAGGAGCACAGGGTGACGTATAAGAGTGGAGGAAGATGCTCACAGGTGGATTATATTCTTGCAGGAGGGTCAGTCTGAAAGAGATTGGAGACGGCAAAGTAGTGACAGGGGAGAGTGTAGCTAAACATTATAGGATGGTGGTCTGTAGGATGACCCTGGAGGTCAAAAAGAGGAGGAAAGTGAGGGCAGAGTCGAGGATCAAGTGGTGGAAGCTGAAGGAGGAGGACTGTAAGGTGGAATTCAGGCAGGAGTTAACACGGGCACTGGGAGGTGTTGAAGAGCTACCGGATTGCTGGGAAACTACTGCAGAAGTGATAAGGCATACGGCTAGAAATGTACTTGGTGTGACATCTGGATGGAAGAAGTAGGATAAGGAAACCTGGTGGTGGAACCAAGAAGTCCAGGAGTGTATTCAAAAGATGAGGGAGGCAAAGAAGACATGGGACAGTCAGAGAGATTAAGAAAGTAGACAGGTGTACAAGGAGATGAACTGCAGGGTGAAGAAAGCAGTGGTGAAGGCCAAAAATAAGGTGTTTGGTGAATTGTATGAGAGGTTGGACAGTAAAGAGGGAGAAAAGGACCTTTACCGATTGGCGAGACAGAGAGACAGATCTGGGCAAGATGTGCAGCAGGTCAGGGCGATTAAAGATAGAAATGGTAACGTACTCACAGGTGAACAGAGTGTGTTGAGCAGATGGAAGGAATACTTTGAGGGGCTGACGAATGAAGAAAATGAGAGAGAGAGAGAAGATTGGATGATGTGAGAAGAATGAATCAGTAAGTGCAGCATATAAACAAGATGGAAGTAAGGGCAGCGATCAAGAGGATGAAGCATGGAAAGGCTGTTGGACCGGATGACATACCAGTGGAAGCATGGAGATGTTTAGGGGAGATGGCAGTTGAGTTTCTGACCAGATTGTTTAACACAATCTTGGAAAGTGAGAAGATGCCTGAGGAGTGGAGACGAAGTGTACTGGTACCAATCTTCAAGAATAAGGGTGATGCACAGAGCTGTAGTAACTATAGAGGGATAAAGCTGATCAGCCACACCATGAAATTATGGGAAAGAGGGTAAAAAAAGGTTTTTCCAAATAGGTTAGAATGACATTCTGTATTGACATTTTGAAGTTCGATTTTTTTGGTTTAATATAAAAAAAGGATAAAAAATACTAGCCGGTAAGCACTACAGTAGCCAGTAAATTGAGTCACAAAACTTGGTAGGTTGCAAGTATGTTGGACACGGTTGACGTCTAGAGATAAATAGGGCCAGAAACATGAGACTGCATCAAATAAATGAATGTAATTAGCAAATAGCTTGTTTTTGGGTAAAGCCTAGTAGATTTAGTGCTTTCCAGCCCTGATGCCTCAGTGCTGCAGAGTTTGGTCTTTTCACTCACATCAGATTCAGCTCATGAAGGATTTGGTAATTAGCCCAGTCAAGCAGAGGAAACACTGGACTGTTCGGTTCAGCAGCCGACTTTCAGTTTTAGGAGAGACAGCATGAGAGTTTCAGAAATGACTTCAGAAAGGCTGTCAGACTCAGACAGGAGGAGCTTCATGGTCCCAGTAACACAATAAAACTGCGTTTATCGCATAATTAGCTTTTTGGTGCAGGAACATGATAAAAAACGTGACTGTATATATGAGCTATAGTCATTGTCGAGCTGCCTGCCTTGCACTGATAGTGCTGGTGTGTGTAACACCTGCAGCTTCTATTCATTAACAGGACAAATGTATTGTTGGGTTGCAGTGCGGTTATGAATAGTCCAGCCTAGTTTTTCTTCATGAATACATCCATTGACCACAACAACCTTGCATTCTGCGAAGGGCCGTGCAAACTTTCCCACTGAGACTAAATCATACACACACACGCACACCTACGCACACACACACACACACACACACACACACACACACACACACACACACACACACACACATATATATATATATTGCCTGTTTATAAGGGTCCACACTTATTAGTGGATTTAACACTCATAATCAGCTACACTTGAGACTGAGGTCACCATGTCCAACGCCAAGCATCAACTAAAGGGCTATAAAGCCCCCAGTTGAGAGCTGTGGGACCATGAAACTATGAGTGATGGAGCTCCTATTAGTACCTTTGGAAGGTTTGTGATCCAGGACTAATCATCCATAATCAGGACCTGACCTCAGAGGCTAAATGCAGTCAAATCCTCACAGCAATGTTTCAACCTCCAGTGCAAAGCCTTCCCAGAATAGTAGAAGCTGTTACTGATGCAAAAAGTGGGGATAGGCTTTCTTTTAATTCCTGCAGTTTGAAAGTCATATTAACATTTTTGTCATTATTGTTATGCTTGTTTTTGTCACTGTTATAACATAAGTGGGAATAGTATGAACGCCTTCAGAAGAAGCCTTCAGGTATGCTGGATATAATATGAAGGTAGAATTCCACATGACCTGCATGCCTTTGGACTGTGGGAGGAAATCAGATTTTGCCATTTAAAAAATTAAATTTTTTGTATTAAAAATGAATGCATAATTTATATATGACATCTCCTAATAGCAAGTTTATATCAACTACTTATAGAATGTATTATTAAATATTCCCTTAAATAATAGGTGTATTTAATAGTTGCTACTATTTCTTTGACAAGATGTGATATATTACTATTTCCCATCTAATAGATAACAGAAACATGCATATAAGAAATACTTTTACATTTAATATGACTGGAAATGGTGAAATTAAAATTCTAGAAAGAGCGTGTGTGTGTGTGAAGGTGCTCAGTGTAAGAGTGAATGATGAGCTTCCAGAGAAGCTGAGATGTCTAGACATGTCAGAGCAGAGTGTGGGGATGTGTGACAGAGTATGTGTGCGTGCGTGTGTGCGTGCGTGTGTGTGTGTGTGTGTGTGCGTGCATGCATGCGTGTGTGTGTGTGTGAGTTTTGTGTGTGTGAGAGTTAATGTTGCCCACAGGGTGATGGAACAGCTCAGTTGTGCATTGTGTGTGTGTGTGGGTGTGTGTGTGTGTGTGTGTGGAGATGGGTGCACTGGAGTGCTTAATTGAGTGGGATCTGAGCCAGGCCCGGGCGCGAGTGTCCCTTTTACCTCTGCTTTGTCTTCTCCAGCAGTTCACTGTCTGCTGCATTCACACACACTCTCATCCACTCACATGTGCGTCCTCAAACAGACACAATAACACTGGAAAAATTGGAATCAGTGTTTTCAATTAAACCACTCTAGTTGATGCATGTATATACTGAAAGGTGCTAAAAGGGTTCTTTAGAGTGATGCCATAGAAAAAACACAATTAAAGAACCTTTAATGGGTTTTTTTTTGGAGAATTAAAGCCTAAAGAGTCATAATGTAAAGGTTGAATATCACTTTCTAATGCTCCTGCAATGCTCTTATTAAGATTTTTAAGCCAATAATTCTAATTCACAGTGCTGCCCAATACTTTTTTATTCATGCCTAGAACTACAGCCTAAGGCTGTGTAAATTTTCATATTCTGGTTAATAATAATCAAAATTATGATATATTTACAAAAGCCACATACAAAAATATGTCGACATATAATTTATTGATCATTTTTATCATTTATGTTCACAGATATCATTTTGGCCATACAAACCACCACAGAAGCCTGCAGTGGATAGTGGACTAGGTCTATTTCTGAAATGTAAAATATATATACAGTACTGTGCAAACGTTTTAGGCAGGTGTGGAAAAAATGCTGTAAACATAAAATATAATTATAAAAAATGATTGTTTATTTTTATCAATTTACAAAATGCAAAGTGAGCGAACAAAAGAAAAATCTAAATCAAATCAATATTTGGTGTTTCTACCTTTTGCCTTCAAACCAGCATCAGTTCTTCTGGCCCCACAGAGCCCTGATCTCAACATCATCCAGTGTCTGGATTACATGAAGAGACAGAAGGATGTGAGGAAGCTACATCCACAGAAGATCTGTGCTTAGTTCTCCAAGATGTTTGGAACGACCTACCAGCTGGGTTCCTTCAAAAACTGTGCAAGTGTAGCTAGAAGAACTGATGCTGTTTTGAAGGCAAAGGGTGGTCACACCAAATATTGATTTGATTTAGATTTCTCTTTGGTTCATTCACTGCATTTTGTTGATTGATGAAAATAAATGATTAACGCTTCCATTTCTGAAAGCATTCTTTGTTTACAGCATTTTTTCCACACCTGCCTAAAACCTTTGCACAGTACTGTATATATCTTCATTGCACTCTATATAAACATGTTATTACTTTAACAATCAGATCCCAGCAGAATCAAAGAAAAAAACTGTCAAATTATACCTTTCTCTGTTACTGTTTACTAGATGTCGTCTGCTTAATTATACATGGGGAACACAGATGAAAGTGAAAGTGGCAACTTGTCATTGTGAAACGCAGCACAGCACACAGTGAACCACAATCAAATGCAGCCTCTGCTTTTAATCCATACACACCGTGCATCAAGTGGCAGCTGTGGAGGGGCAGTGGTGGCCTAGTGTTTAGGGAGTTGCCCTGGCTCTGAAGATTGTGGTAGGTTACCCTGAGGTACCCTTGAGCAAGGTACCATCCCCATCACTGCTCCCTGGGTGCTTTCAATAGCTGCCCCCTCCTGCACGTGTGTGTATGGGTGAAATGCAAAGGTTGAATTTTGTTGTGCTGTGCTGCGTTTCACAATGACAAGGGTAGTCACTTTTTTTTAAAGCACCGGGGGAGCAGTGATGGGGCAGTACCTTGCTCAAGGGTACCTCAGGATAACCGTCTGGGATTCAAACCCATGACTATCTGATCCTGGGGCCTAGTCCCTAAATAAAAGTGGGCAGCTATAAATCCAGCATCTGGGGAGCAGTGCTGGGGACGGTACCTTGTACCAGTCCAGGACTCCTTGTTCCTCATTGTTCCTCCTTTGTGTCGTTGTGGCCTTTGTTTAATGAGTTGCGTGAGTACTGTTTTTCGTTTCATGCTTGTGTGTTTGACGTTTATGTTTAATTAAACCCCTTTCCATAACACAGGGTTTTATCTTGTCAGCTAATTAAATAATTCATTAAATTTGACCAACAAAAAGTATTTTAACACTCGGTGCACAAAGCAGGCTAAGCCAATTTTAGTCAATAATTTTACATTATAATCAGCTAGCTATGTTAGACAACACTGACAATGAACAGTTTTCTGCCCTGCAATGGGCTGGCAACCTGTTTTGCTCCTTGCTGGGACAGGCTTGAGCACTCCAACCCTCGTGATGAGGGTCTCGGATAATGGATAAATACATGTATATCAAAGGATAAAAGGGTCCAAAACCTATTTTGAAAGGGAATATTGACAGGAATCAAAAGAATTGATCTACATTCCATATTAACCTACTACATATTTACACTACAAATCAAAAGTTTCAAAAGTAAATATGGGGCAGTGAGGCAGCAGTGGCCTAGTGGTCAGGGAGTCACAGAATCAGAAGATTGTGGGTTTAAACCACTTACCAGTAGGTTGCCCTGAGGTACCCTTGAGCAAGGTACCGTCCCTGTCACTGCTACCCGGGCGCTTTCATAGCTGCCCCCTGCTGCACGGTGTGTGTTTGTGCATGAGTTAAATGCAGAGATCCAGTTTCGTTGTGGTGTGCTGTGCTGTGTGTACTTACAATGACAAGAACGGTCACTTTCATAAAGGTTGTGGATTGGATTGCAGTTGTCAATGAAGGGTGGTTTAGAAACAGCAGGTGTATCTAAATATTGACATCTCTATTAAAACAGCTAAAAGTGAAACTGAACAGATAAAATAATAAATACACTAAAGGTTCCCCGTGATTTCACGTTTAAACCAGTTTATAGTAAACATCTATATCTAGAAATTTCTATCTGAATAATAAAAGATTGATAAATGAACTTATTTTAGCCTGGAGCAAAATATTCCAAGGCTTTTCTTGCATCAGTTGTAGCGCTCCAGCTGAATCCATGTGGAGAGAAAATCAATGATAGTTTTTTCACAGGGCAAACTTTTGACTGATACTATGTAACTATGATGTAAATGGGTACTATTGTAATAATCCTGTATTGTGGTCTTACCCAAGGCTTTACCTTTTTTTAATCCTTCTTTTCATATAGTTTAAATTACCACCATCTACTGCACAATATTTCAAGTGCACTGCACATCAACAATAAGCGAATCAACATATTTATCCATATTTCCTTTAATTACAATAACCAGTTTGGCAAAAAAAATAATCCATTAAAAAATAATAACAGTATTTCATGAATAAATTGTGTTTTTCATCATTATATAACGTTAAAATACGTTTATAACGATAAACCTATGTCACTTAAAAATAAATCTGACAACAATTATTATTAGGACAAGCACTTCCAGACTTGGTGCATTCTGTCCTCACACACACACTCACACACACATGTCTGTCCATCCATGGCCTGACACAGCTTGAGGGCAGAGTGTGAGTAGAAATGGTGTGACAGGCTGATTGATGCGCCCAATCTGGCTCCATCACACAGCGTTCGACACAAACTGTCACTGTGAGGGGGCTCGCCCTGATTCGCCCAGGCTGCTGTGAGACAGCCAGAGCGATAGAAGGATACATGGAGAGAAAAGATACGAAGAACATTAAAGCAGTGTTAAAAGAACAGTGGACATATCCGGTGAAGTATTAAGGAGAAAGTAGATAAGCTGAGCATGGGCCGGTTTCATTACAGAAGCTCAGTCAGATGAGTGTTAGATTTCAAGTAGTTTCTGGGACAGCTGCACAATACCTACAACAAATTAGCTTTGCAATTACATGTCTCCATACTGGTGAATGGGAATTTTCCATATTGTGAATGCACAGCACAACTCAGGGAACCCAGTGAACCGCTTCTTCTGCATTTAACCCATTCACACCTTGCAGCAGGCAACAGGCAAATCCGGCACCCGGGGAGCAGTTTTGGGGACGGTACTTTGCTCAAAGTTACCTCAGGGCAACCTACTGCCTCGGGACTCGAACCCACAATCCAGTTATAGGTCCTAGTTCCTAAACACACTGCCACCAATGCACTATTGATATTGTGATATGTCTATAAATATATAAATATATAAACCTAAACTTAATTTTATCTTTGATTATCTTTTATTGGGACAGCGGTGGCTGGGGAATTGTTAGGGAGTTGGCCCCAGGATCGGAAAGTCGTTCAAATCCCAGACTAGTAGGTTGATTTGAGATACCCTTTAGCAAGGTACAGTCCCCATCACTGCTCCCTGGGCACTTTCAATATCTACCCCCTGCTGCACGTGAGTGAATGGGATAAATGCAGAGGCTGAATTTCTTTGAGGTTCACTGTGTGTTGTGCTGTGTACACACAATGACAAGTTGTCACTTTCACTTATAATTATTTCTTTGAATTCCTTAGACTAGTAGACTAGCAAGACTAGTTCTTTCCACTTTGGGCCTATTCCAAACAGTACAGAGTGTATTACACAATGTTCCAAATTATTATGCAAATAGTATTTAAGTGTCATAAAGATCAATTATTTTGCAACCCTGGATGGTCCGGCTGGATGGAGTGGTGGATGGTTGGTGGATCACCACCATTTCCCATTAAGGCTGCAATGTCAGCAAGGAGGTGGCAGAGTCATGTTTTGGGCCAGAATCATGGGGAGAGAGCTGGTCAGCCCCTTTAGGGTCCCTGAAGGTGTGAAAATGACCTCTGAAAAGTGTGTGGAGTTTCTGACTGGCCACTTTCTTCCATGGTACAAAAAGAAGAACCGTGCTTTCCAGAACAAAATCATCTTCCGTTACAATGCACCATCTCATGCTGCAAGGAACACCTCTGCATCATTGGCTGCTATCGGCATAAAAGGAGAGAAACTCATGGTGTGGCCCCCATCTTCCCCTGACCTCAATCCTGTTGAGAACCTTTGGAGCATCCTCAAGCAAAAGATCTATGAGGGTGGGAGGCAGTTCTCATCCAAACAGCAGCTCTGGGAGGCTATTCTGACATCCTGCAAAGAAATTCAAGCAGAAACTCTCCAAAAACTCAAAAGTTCAATGGATGCAAGAATCGTGAAGCTTCTATCAAATAAGGGGTCCTGTGTTAATCTAACTCGACCTGTTAAGATGTTTCTGATTGAAATAGCTTTTGATTTTAGTAAATATGACCTCCTAATGACCATTTTCAGTTCTTTACAACCTATAAAATGTTTTGAAACTCTGTTGTGCGTAATAATTTGGAACAGTGCATTTTAAGTTTTTAAGAAAAATATACTGTTATCATTGGGAGGTTTGTTCAGTAACATTCGAATTATACTCTAACGGTTGATGACTCGAAAATGATGCTGACTGTCACTTGCATCGACTCTTTAGGAAAATCAGAGAGAAATATAATTTACATAATCATTTGAAATGCAGTGTATAGTTATATCAGTATTATTTAACCACGGAAGATGTTAGATTATATCATTTTTATTATATAGTATAAAGTTAGGGTTGTAAAAATTCAAATTCATGTCTGCATTGCACGTGTCAAAGGGTCTCTTGTCAAGCCTCTAGCAATATGAGTTGTAAATGAGCTTGTGCCTGTACACAGTGATAGAAGAGTTAAAGAGATTAATGCCAGAATTTGTTATGTATAGCTGGAGAGACACAAGTTAGATAGGAAAAATACTTGACCTTGGTTAATTTCACCAAAAAAATGATTGTGTTAAGACATGCATCACTGTGTCCACTAAGAAACATCATGATTGTGGTTCACAAACAAATGTTGTGCAGCTTGAGTCCACCTGTGTGAACATATCTGCAAACCAGCAGGCCTGCCGGTGAAGTATCAGTGCTCTGACAGCTTGGAAGGGATGCATGCTCTGAGTATTTCTTCTGGAGACTTTCTCCAGCCCTCTAAAGGAAGAATTAGTCACACCATCTCCCTGAGCCTCTCCACACTGTTACAATCCCGTTTCCCGTGGAAAAAAAGAATGCGCTCGCCACACTTCTCGCCCGTGTTACAGACGATTCGAGGGAGTAAACAACATGGCTGCACAATAGGAGCGCTTAGAAAAGGTCACCATTGGCACAGAAACAATGAATCTCTCTTACCTATACTTTAAAACACTCTGATTCCACATCATACAACACACAACACACATCACTAAAGGTTACTTGGAATGCCAGCACAAAATGCAAGGAACTCCACGTGGAAATGTGGTTAAAAGCATAGAAGAGCAAACAGGTTTGATTCACTGGAGACACTGTATTACTTCATGAGATGAAAGTGCTGCAATTTGCAGACAATCAGAACGCATTTCAGTATAAATACAGTGCTCTCCAAAGCAATTCAGGCTGAATTTTAAACAAATTGCTTAGTTTAATTCTAGTTTTCTTTTATGTGTTAAATATAGGATAAAGATTGAAATATATGGTTCATAATGCTGCAACAATTTATTAAAAATGAATATGGAACATTTTAAATGTGCTCCCTGGAGCAATGCCATGGAAGAAGCATTTTATTCTCCCTGAAGAACATTAAGTAACACTTTCATTGAACCTTGGCACCTAACATTAATCAAATAATAAAGTCATATTCTGTTCTAATGATTTTACATTCATATTTAAGTGCCACAAAGCTCACATGATGTGCTCTTGATGTCATGATATCAAACATTATACCACAGTTACTTCCAGTACCACAATGTGATTCTTTCAATAGTCTCCTGATACTGGCACTCTGACCAGATCAGCCCGCCTTCCTCTCCTGTAATGTAGCCATGGTAACCAGCCCAGTGGCCATCCTGTCATTTAAAACTATAACCAACAAGAACTTATTACTGACCAAAAAACAAAACCGCTCCAACTAGGGCTGAGCAATATGATGATATTTAATGTTATTGTGATAAATTTCATCACGATATTCTTTTCTGAGCATTTTTATATCCTCAGTAACTGCAGTAAGTACATCAACCACCTTCGTGTTTCTTTAACATTGAGAAATGAATTCATCCTGTTCAGCTGGATTAGGTTTAGAGCAGTGTGGGAAATATGGATTAAAAACATTGTTTTTGTGTTTTGTGGCATCCCTCGTTGCTTCTTCTCCAATCAAAATCAGATTAGATTTCCAAAATGACATATAGTGTATCGTGAAAATTTTAGATATTATATTTTTGCACCGCCCCTAGGTCTCACTGTAATCATTCAGCTCTCTTTTGAATGAATGCTCTGTTTCTCTTTTTGACAGTTTCATACTCTAACATTAAACTAGCCACGATGAGAAATGAATCCATGACTCTTCATTGGTGTTTCAGGTTATTAGTGCTTCAGTAAACATTTTACGAATTAGCTACTGACATTACTCTAAATACGGTCCACACATGTAAAACGGTCCCTGCGACAGGCTGGCGACCTGTCCAGGGTGTGTCCACGTCATTCGCCCTATGTGAGCTGGGATGGACTCCAGCACGGCCTCGCAACCCTAATTAGGACAAGCAGCCCAGAAAATGACCGACTGACTGACATGTAAAATGGGATTTATAGGCTGATTAGTCTTATAGGTTTAGTCTTCATTTGGACTTGACAATTCCAATGCAGTTTAGACATTCAGAGTTCAGAGATTTAATACTCCGTTATTGTAGGATGCAGGATCATCAGCAATATCAACAATAAAATAATACAGAACGTGCACATTGACGAGGTATGCATTTCAGCAGTGGTGGAAACACACCTTTATGCAAAGTGTGCAGACTCATTAAAAGGTATAAGACATCGAACAGGAATGAATTTGAGGCTTGATGTAAATGTGTCAGTAAACAATGATTTGTTGCCCTATTTGGTTGTATTTTACAGTTATCAGTGTTTGTGCCATAGCCTAAATATTTAATAATAAAAAAATTAAAACTGTGGTATAATAGTAATAATAAGAAGGGCTATATTATGAGATTCTCAGTACTGGGAGTGCTGAAGTCCTTAGCAGTGCTGAAGTAGATCAGCACCTCAGTGCCAATATGCATGGTATTATATCCTGAGTACTTACTTACAGGATCTTCTGCTACCATCTGGATGTCACATACCACAGCACACCTTCAGAGGTCTTGTGGAGTTTAATGGGTCTGTTTTGTGACAAGAGTGGGCTCACAATATCAGGCAATAATAATGTTATGCTTGATTCTGCCTTTTTCAGAAAATCACCATCACTGTTATATCTGCACATCACAGCTCATACATCACATGAATGACATCTCATATAAAGCCCAAGATCTAAACGATCAGCTAAATGAACAGATGCCTCTCTTAAATGAGGATCAACAAAAATGTTTACTGAATTCATTACGCTTTCTTCTACAGGCTGCCAATTTGAAACCAACTCCGGCTGTTTTCGGGGGGTATATTTGGAACAACATTATGTTCTGTGCCACACACAGTTATCGCCAACTGTAATTCACAATTTGGAAGAAGCAGAAACTTGATTTGTGAACCTCTTGTTATGTGATGACAGCGAGAGCAACTGGAACTCAATGAAGGAAAATTTCCACTTTGGAATGTTTATGATCTGTCCAACGAGCCTGCAGAAACCTGCTTATCCAGTGTTTCTTCTGAAATTAAATGTTATCAGGGATGTTACAAAACCTTTCATACAGGTTATACACATGATGATGGAAAACATTCAAGGATTTGATTGCATTCATGCACAAAAGCATGAGGTCAAGTATGGGTTAGGTAAGGATCGGTAGATATTCAACAGTGCGTACAAATGAATATATATTTGGATAAACACTGACATACGGGTTATTGCTTCTCTGCCTTTGGTTATGATCAAATGTAGTATCTGTTCTTATCAGTTTAATACCTGCTACGTCCTCTACATGAGGACTGCATATTAAATAGATTTCTAGAATTGGAAGATGCAAAAGGAGCTTGCACTGCCTGCTACATGCATTGACTTGGTACCACACTATCTCCAGGAACAGTGTTCTTCCTGGGGCTGCAACAGCCTAGTGGTTGGGGACTAGACTCTGAGGTACCCTTGAGCAAGGTACCGTCCCCATCACTGCTCTCTGGGTGCTGTATATGGTTGCCCACTGCTGCACAGTATGTGTGGGTTAAAATCAGAGGATGCATTTCATCGTGGTTCACTGTGTGCTGTGCTCTGCTTACTTTCAGGCTGGAATAATTCACTTGTTCACATGCTTTCACTTAGAATCCAACAGAATATTCTGACTTATATAGCTGCATATCTAGACCCTCTATGTTTGTATCAGTGTCTTCCTAGTCGCTTTGCCTTTTTACTTATCTGTTTATCTTTCCCCACCCCATTCAGAGTTTTTTGACGTTCCACAAGTTACATCCAAGCATCTTCACTTTGCAGCATGTGGGTGAGGGCAAAGGTCATCCCCTCACTGAGCCCATTTTCATCTGAAGAGATAGAGATGAAAGAGGGGTCAGGGGGGTTTATCCAACACCCCCAAGCATCCTTGTCTGGCACTAAAATGGGTATTTGTCTCATTCTTGCCAACGCTGAAACCATTCACTTTCTCTGAGTCACCTCTGGCTATATACTTACATATTATTAGATCGCCATCTGTTCATCCTTCGAATATTACCGTACCCACACACATGCATCCATACATCCACAGCTTTAGCATGACCTCGTTTTTTAGCACAATTTCAGCCTAAACTGCTTCTAAGAGATGCTTCAACTACTGTAGCTGTCAAAGCTGTGCAATTATTTACAGTAACACCCTCCGGCAAGTTGCAATGGCTGTCACATGGAGCTGTCTTTCCCTCTATTGATGTAAATACACTTGGTAAGCAAATGAGCTGTAGTGAGAAGCAACTATTCACATATAGCTAAAGAGATCAGGATCAAACACCTCTAGAAAGCAATTTGGCTAAGGATAACGCCATACTGTTACACTTGAACTGCATCCTAATATCGGTGAAATGTTTTTTTGAAACAGCATGCCCTCAAACTGTAAGTAGGAGCTAAGTTTTAAGAAAGAATAAAGATTTCATTTTTCGTGTTTGATTGTAGTTCTATGCTTAATCATATTGACTACTGCATGTCAAATGAATACAGGACATTTGAAAAAAAATAAACAACAAGCAGAATATCATGACAATGATTCCAGAGGGTCAAAATCATACAATGACTGCCTTTTACACATCTAGAACAATGCTATGAAAAGCCTGGGAGGGAAAGCTGTGATGTGCGAGTAGGTGCAGCATTGTGTAAGTCCTAGTGGGACGAGATTAGCTGTCAGTGACTCTGCTGATACTGAAGCAGCATTTTGTTGCATCAGTCAACAATACAATGCTCACAAATACAAATGTCAAAACCAGTAAAGCAGGCCACAATGAAGACAAACAAATCAGAGCAAACGAATCACAGACATGGTCAACACATCATTTTGGTCATAATTAAGAAGCAAGAAAACAATTATTAGCAAACAATTACCAAACAAAGCAAACAATACCGTTTAACAACTTACACTTAGGGGTAGCAGTGGTCTACTGGTAGTGGTAGGATACTTGTCTATGGATCTATGGACCAAGAGGTCCCAGATTCAAATCCTACCTTCAGCACCACCACCATTGGGTTCCTGAGCAAGACCCTTAACCCTGAGTTGCTCCAGGGGGGACTGTCCCTGCAATGAGGACACGGAAATCGCTCTGGATAAGAGCGTCTGTTAAATGCCATAAATGTAAATGTACATGTATGGCATTGTTTGACCCTCAGTCACCTACATATAGTATGTATTGCTAGTAAAATTAATTTACAACCTAAACCAATGGTGTTCACCTTAAGGACAAGAGTTTAGTAACAAGTTTACATGCAAAAGAGCAGATGAGATAAAATAATCTATTTATGTAAAACCAAAGAGATATTCATTGAAAAGGGAACATACTGTCCTTAAATGTTTCAATTTTGCCATTTGATTAAATAAAACGTTAAGTTTAACTGAAAACAGTTCATGACATATATTTTTTGAAATGCCCTTGAGCCACCAGGATGAGTGTCAGTGCTGATGCCTAAATACAGAAATAAGATAAATACAAATTACAAATGAATGTAAATGAATGTTTATTCAGACTTTTTGCAAATAATCAAATAAATTTTAATCATTTAAAGCTTCTTCAATTCTAAACAATGGAAGTATATCTGTGCAGGAGTAATGAGGCAAGAGACCAGAGAGAAATAAAGAAGTGAATAAAAGCGTGGCGGTAGATGTATCGCTTGGGCATAAACGCTGGCTCATTGTAACTTCACTAGCAAGATGCTAATCTTGTGCAGATGACAATAAATGACCAGGTCAAGCATTTATTTAAAAATAATTGGTTTATTTCTAATTCCTTCCATGTTACTGCATAGAATGTATATGAAAATGTGTCAAGTATGCACTATAAAGACTATAAAGACTACTGTATAGCATGGCACTAATAATTCATAGAATGTAGCTCAGAGCATATAGTGTTACCAAACCCTTCTCTTTCATGTTCAGTAGTCTATAATATTGCGACTCCAAAAGCTTTCATTATAATGCATAACACTCTTCAGGTGCAGCAGGATAACATTGTGTTTGGCATCAGTCTGCCCTTCAAAAAGAGTCTTCACAAGAATGAGAATTCATAAAGAATAACTTCAGATCATATACACTGTATGCGCAATTATTCAGCAAGTGAGTATTTTGAACATATCATTATTTTTATGCATATATTCCAACTCCAAGCTGTATAAACTTGAATGCTAATTGGATTTAAGCAGATCAGGTGATTTGTATTTGTGTAATGAGGGAAGGTGTGGCCTAAATAGATCAACACCCTTTATCAAAGTGTGCAGAATTATTAGGCTGTTTCTAAAGAGAACGAGATGACTCTGAAAAGGCAAAAATAGTTAAAAGTCTTTCAGCAGGATGCAGCATTCTTGAAGTTGCTAAGATATTGGGGCTAGATCACAGAACCATCAAATGGCTTGTTGCAAATAGTCAACAGGGTCACCTGAACTGTGTTGAGAAAACACATTAACTGCCAAAGATTTGAGAGAAATCAAACGTGAAGCTACCAGGAACCCATGATCCTCCAGTGCTGTCATATTCCAGAACCTAATCTACCTGGAGTGTGCAGAAGTCCAAGATGTTCAGTGCTCAGAGATGTGGATAAGGCAAAGAAGGCTGAAACCTGACCATCACTGAACAAGACACATAAGTTGAAACGTCAAGACTGGGCCAAGAAATATCTCAAGACAGATTCTTCAAAGGTTTGTTGGAGATGAGATGAGAGCGACTCTTAAAGGAGCAGATGAATGGGCTTGTGGATGGATCAGTAATGGGCACAGAGCTCCACTTCGACTCAGACACCAGTAAGTTGGAGGTGGGGTACTGGTATGGGCTGGTGTTATTAAAAATAAGCTAGATGGACCTTTTCAGGTTGAAGATGGATTCAAAATCAACTCCCAATCCTGCTGCCAGTTTTTAGAGACACTTTCTTCAGCCAGTGGTTCAGGAAGGTCAGCATCTTCCAAGAAGATTTTCTGCAGTACGATGCTCCATCACATGCTTCCTCACCTGACCCTAAACCCTATTGAGAACTTGTGGTCCTTCAAAAAGTTGATCTTAAACAGATCAATAAAATGAATGAAGGGAAGGATTATGACTATTATTGAAATGAAGGGTGGCTATATTAATCACAGAATGTTTGTTTGTAAACTTTAGTTGTTTTTTTTCATTAAATTGCATAATAATTCTGCACACCAATAGTTGCCTAACAATTGTGCACAGATAGGTATTCTCCTGAGAATATTCACACTCACATGTCCTTTGTAAAACATTCAGGTTTCAGGGTTTTTAACTGATAGCACTGGATTTGTTCCAGATTAAAATTAATCCTCAAAATATTTTGCTAATAATTGCGCACAGTGTATTCTACATTTCCAATATAAATTGTTCCAATTGTTTTAGATATATAACCGTGTGCGGTTTGACCAAGAGGTGTGTGGCTTGTCTGGCTGTAATGATGACTGATTGGCTTATGCTTTGTGAAGAACAGATATTATGTTCTTGTCTGAATGCATTCAATGGAATCTTTTAGAAGCAGCACAGTGATCCAGAATGGAAAAACTTCACAGCTCTTTGAATAAGAAAACATCTTTTTGAGAAACAGACACAGGCTGTACTTCGGATTCTACCGCAGAGCCCATTCAACAAAAGCATACATGTCATCACACATTCACACAAACGCTTTGGTTTCTTACATTCTGTTGAAATGTGACACTTCAGCCAAGAAGTGTTGGCAAGAAAGAAAGCCAAGAAAAAGTGCTTAGCATATCTTCTATAAATAGCCCAGATCTCAGGGGAGCAGTCAGTGTGTTGGGGACTGAATATCCTTTATCGAGTTCCTGAGGACATATCCAGGTTAGGCTGACGTGGCAGGGTCCAAAGACCGAAATTAGACAGTGGTTTCCTTTAACGCTGAGCCATTTTGCCTAGGCTACATCTATAAATACCCCACTGCAATCAGAAGTTTTTCCATAATGCTTTTCACTTTGGCAAGCACATCTTTAGCCTTTCTTTCATTCATTTTTTCTTGCTGTCGCAGTGCCCCCAGACTGAGGGGCTAATCCATTCTCTTTGAACAGGCTGAGCTGGACAGAGCATTGGGTCAGGGAGCTCGCTGACTGCTCTCTCTCTCTCTCTCCTCATCCTTTCCTCTTATTTCTACATCCAACAGACCTGTCACAGATGGTCAAATAAGGGTGGCACTGACTGTACAGGAGTCGAAATAACCCCCTCTTTTCCTTCTCCTTAGAGAATTAACACTGTAAATCTGCTACTGGGCTCATATACCACAGCGCAGTTTTATTGCTATTGGTCCAATTATTTGATAGGAATCTGGTGATTATTTCCATTTATGTGCACATCTAGAGCACACGCTGTCCTCAGCGGAGGAATAAAGCTTGCTGTTATTTGCGAAGATTTCCCCTGTTAGCGTTATCAGTGTAATGAGCACTTTATATAACTTGTCAAAATCTAGTCCTTGTTTGGAAAATGACTGGAGCTAATGAAGAAGTTTTCGGCAGTGAGAGGAGAGGTAGGTCAAAAGTCTTTAAGTGGGTCACCAAAAAGTAAAAATATCCCAAAACCAATCAGTTCATTATTCATTAATGGCACACCCTATCATGTCACTAGTTTTTAGTGACAGCTGTGCAGTGCAGTCAATAAGCAGCATGCAGCCATTGCAGGAGATTAAAGCTTTCAGCTTTCATTCACTACTTCACTAATTAATTTCACATCAAATCACGGCCTGTCTAGATGATAAAATTACTAATACATTTTATTTATAATGCACCTTTTTAAACCAATGTTCGCTTGTGATTTACAGATGAATTCTGCCAACATTTCAGACTTTCTGCATATTTTAATGTTTAAGGTGTAAGCAAAACACTGCAGAGTCGTCTGATGTGAAATGCAAGATGGAAATTGCCAAGTGGGAATTGCTCACCGTGGTGCTGAGTGGTCTAACTGTTGTCTCTAAATGTGACATTACAGAAATGTATGAAATAGTATACACAGATATCTGTCTGATATCTAAGCGATTGGACACAACATTTTGATCAAAAATGTCTATAAGCCCATTTCCTGAGACTCTTATTCTAACCAGAGTTGCTGGGGAGATGCTGGAGCCTATCCCAGCCTATTTTTAAAAATCCGTTCATGCCAGAGAGACATATGCAGGGCATTGGAAGGCAAAACAGTATCCTAAAAAAAACTTAATTTTGCAATTATCAACATTTAAAACCTTTGAAGACACAGGGATGTTGCAGACATAGGGAACCCAGTTTTCAAACATCACTACTGCACTGAAACATAAACCTGTACATTGCTCTATAATATAACTAACATCACACCACTCTGAATGCTTTATATTTTTTTCTAAATTTACAAAAAAAAGACAAGACCTGGCATAAAATGCAAATGGTAGTAAATATAGAGGAGAATGGTCATAAAGTACATTAAAATACCAAAACAGCAAAGAAAAAAGACTGAAATGTGCAATGTATAATTCCAAATTTTTCTTTTGTCTGCTCCCATTTAGGGGTCTCCACAGCAGATCATCCGTTTCCATTTCTTCCGGTCCTCTGCATCTTCCTCCTTCAAACCAACCACCTGCATGTCCTCTCTCACCACATCCATAAACCTCTTTGGTCTTCCTCTTCTCCTCTTTCCTGGCAGCTCCATCTTCATCATCCTCCCAATATAATCCTTGTCTCTCCTCTGGACATGTCCAAATCAACACAACCTTGCCTCACTAACTTTGTCTCCAAAGTGTCTAACCTGAGCTGTTCCTCTAATATACTCATTTCTAATCCTGTCCATCCTCATCACACCCAACGAAAATCTCAGCATCTTTAACTCTGACACCTCCATACATCATCGAATTTAAAGTGTCCTAAATGTGTTCTAAAATGCTTAAAACACACTTTAAAATATGAAGCGTTTTAAAATGTGTTATAATGAGGCTCTTAAAAATCAGATCACTAAATTATACCCTCCTGTTTTCTTTATCCATTTACGGAACAGAAAAGCTTTCTGTTGCTGAACATCATTCAACAAATCCACTATTGATTATCGAGGTTATAGTTCAGCTGGCTGTGTATAGCAAGAAAGCATATTGATCAGGACCATGTCTAATAATTCAAACACTGGATGGTTTCAGATCCGTAAACAAACTCCCATGACAACAAAGCAGCAGCTATGTACAGTATCGCTTTCTTTTCCGCAGGGGGAGTTTTTATTTGTCTGTTGCGCTGGATACAGGGGCTCTCTAGAGAGCAGAAAAACACAGTTCAGAGACAACACACAGGCATCTGAAGCCTTTCTCTCCCTTACATCTGCCAGCATGGCGCCAATCAACGCAGCACTCCAAGCCCACTGAGCAGCGAAGGATTTAAACCGAGAGGAAAGAGGGGAAAATAGAAAGAGAGAGAGAGAGCGTGGCCTTCTCTCTTCTTGCTGAATTCACTCACCTCCCCTCTCTCTCTCTCTCTCTCTCTCTCTCTCTCTCTCTCTCTCTCTCTCTCTCTCTCTATTTCTCTCTGTCTCACTGTGTGTGTGTATCTCTCCTCTATGTCTCTTTGCCATGTCAAAAGGACAGTGGGGTGTCCTTGCAGTGAGAATATACAGTCATCATGCAGTAGAGCAGACTCCTCTCTGTGGCCCCAAACTGTGGAGATAGCCTTCCCATCATGCTCCAGGGCGCAGGCATCACTAACGAGGCATGGGTGAGCCTGTTAGTAAGTAACCAGCCCTCTGAATCATGAACAAAGAAAGGCACAGCCGTCTTTATCTTTCCATCTCTCACACCTAAGCCTTGCCTGCATTAGTATGGATCAGGAAGCGAAACGTCCACTTAAATGAAGAACATATCAAAGTCCACCCTGCCGACTCTCACTCCAATGAATTCTGTCAGATATGGACTGTAAACACAATCCCCCTGGGTCTTTGTCTGCTTTGACCTCACACAGAACTCAGGTGAAATCAATCCAGGAGTGCACTCTTAAAATGGCCCTTAGCTTGTATAAAAAGAATAGTTCAACGAAAAATCGAATTTTTCAGTTTTCCATTTATCTTAGTCAGTCAGCCAGGACATGTCTGCAGACCAAATTCAGCTTGTTTAGAACTGCAGCTACAAGACCAACATGAGTAGCAAACATCAGAACTCAATAGTCGCTCAGATCATTTCCAGCAAAAATTCATAATGAAACTACATTTGTATACTTGTATAATCATACATTGCCTCCTGGGAACCATGATTATTAGAAGAAAAAAAGTGCAAATGTGTCTATTTTCCTGCATATTCTGAAAGAACCCCAACTGAATTGTTAGTTCTAATCTAACTGCAATGAACATTGGCTTTTTCTGGCTGCTCTAAACACACATCCCGTGTTCCACATAAAGCTCATTACTGAAATATTAACATAAACCTAACCTTGTATTTCTAGAGCATTTCCTTTAGAGGCTTGGCATAGAGCTGCTTCTGATAAAACCCCACTGGATATGCTACAACTCATATTCACAGTCGCTGACTTATCTACAACTTTCACATGCAGAGTCAAGTCTTTTCTCAGAAAGTCAACCCAAACCATCCATTATCCATCCATTATCTGCCGCTTGTCCCAAACGGGGTCGCGGGGGAGTGCCGGTGTCCAACCCAGCGCACACAGGGCGAGGACGGGGGACGCACCCTGGACAGGTCGCCAGCCCATCGCAGGGACAACCCAAACCATTAGAAACCAAACCATGGTTGGTTGATTCTCACCTCTCTTCATAATGATGTTGGTATGTGACTTCAGTTCAATCACTTGAGCTCCCTTAGCTGTATCTAAATAGATAGCACAGAAAAAAGATACAATCACTCGCTCCCTTATTGTCTAACTTTTCTACTGTGCAGGGTCATTCTGGGGCTGGAGCCTATCCCAGAGCACATAGGACAAAAGGCAGATAAACATTTTGGACAGGTTTCCAGCCTATCACAGAGGTGAATTCTAAATGGTTGATTTTGTGCTGAGCATTTATGAATGTAGTATTAGTTTTCAACCAAAACACAATAATGAAAATAAGTACAGCCATGGTCAAGTTTAAATGCAAACATAGTTTTGCAATGAAGTCAATACACCATCTTCCAAGGTCCAGAGGGTCATGAGGTGTTCAGTCTGTTCCCTGAGTGGGATTTTTTAATGCAGTCAAAACAGCAGACGATCAAAAGCACATGTGTAAGATGTGCAGTCTATCAGCATCTTTAGGCTCATACACGTAGGGCAGAACGATTTTCTGAGTATTGTATGTTGTCCTGCATTGTGTGGCCTCAGGAAGTGGTTTATCAATTCTGCATTTGAAAATATTAGATCATGTCCAGAACATTCAGATAAGAAAATAAACGTATGTTCCGTGTGCTCTTGATGACCCTGACCATGATAAGTAGCTCAGAGAATGAACAAATTAATGAAGTTATATCTTTTTATAAGCGGTGGCCTAGGGGTGAGGGAGTTGGTCCCAGGATCAGAAGATTGTGGGTTCAAATCCCAGACCAGTAGGTTGCGCTCAGGTACACTTGAGCAAGGTACCATCCCTGACACTGCTCCCCGGGAGCTACCCCCTGCTGCACGTGTGTGAGTGGTTCACTCTCTGTTGTGCTGTGACCGCACAATGATATAGTCACTTTTACTTTCACTTAATTGTGCAGGATGTTTAATATGACTCTGATTTTTTTTTTTTCATTTTTCACATTTTTTTTCAGTTAATATATAAGTGATATATTATATATTTGTACGTTTTATACTTCTCCGAACTTTAAAAACACCATAAAGCAAGCCATATTCCTTTCCAAGGTTCCTTCTATACACACTTTACAAAGAGTATTGAAAGTAAACGACATATTTTTTCTGTCATTTCCAGCCTTTATATAAGATCCCCATTCGTCCACTGGCAGACGACTCTCCTTGACATGGCTAGCTTGACGACAAAGGTGGGCCTAAAGAAAGACATGATCAGTCTGTTTTTTAAATTGTTTGGTTTGTCGTTTGTGATTTTGTATCATCAAATTAATGACACATTCTTAAGCTTAAAAACAGCCACCACTTTACTGGACTTTACTGGATAACCAGGACCTCAGGTGGAGCAAAAGTCACTCTCTGAATGGAAACTGGAAAAAGGGACCAAATGTGGCCAAGAAAAGGGAGGTCGGAGGAGAGTGAAAAACTAAGCGAAAACGAAAAGGCTTTCCTATCCAAGAAGAAAATGGAGAAATTAATGGAGAGGAAAGAGAGAGAGAGAGAGAGAGAGAGAGAGAGAGAGAGAGAGAGCAAGAGAGAGAGAGAGAGAGAGATGGAAATGGAAAAAGCTGGTGTTGACTGGATGTGTTTATGGCCTGTCGTTGGCTGTCCTTGGCTGCGGAGTGTAATACTGTGCGGGGTTTTGAGTGGACACAGACAGCGGCGAGCAGTTGGTCATTTCACAGCTCCTGCCTCCTGCAAAACAATGTTGAAGTAATTATGTCTAATTATATGCTAATCACTCCCTTTCCATCTCCTATCTTTAATTTGCTGTTGTCGCCTTCCATTCCAAGCCTCACTCTGCTGATAAGAGGCTCGTGC
Organism: Hepsetus odoe; assembly: GCA_017165825.1. Taxonomy (NCBI): domain Eukaryota; kingdom Metazoa; phylum Chordata; class Actinopteri; order Characiformes; family Hepsetidae; genus Hepsetus; species Hepsetus odoe. The sequence goes on from CM029368.1 coordinate 5,499,131, forward strand.
ACAGATGTACAAATACATACTCTTGTTTTATTTTGCTAGATGTTCAAAATAACACTCAAGATTATTATCATCACATATTTTTCACTTTTTTACACTTTTAAAGATTTTATTTTTTCATAGTTCTTTTTACTCATGTATTTTTTTTTTAGTTTTCAGAGGATGATACTGAATATTTTACAAGCAGTTAGTATTCTAAGGTCCAATCCATGCTTTGTGCTGTAACTACACTGTCTGTTAAAAGTTTGGGAACACCTGCAGTATAATTTCAAGCAAAAATAAAAAAAGGAAATAAGCTTGTTTTCTTCATTGGTTTGCAATATCACCTTTACAATAAAATATATTGGTATTTAATGGTAAATGGTAAGGGTAACGGTAAAATACTTTCTGTTTAGTGGACAACTCGATGGATATACAAGCTTCATATGAATTTCTTAAATACTTTGAGATTTGTCTTTTGTTCCAAGGTGTTCAGAAATGAAGGAAGTGATTTCTGATGACAAGTGTTTAGTTATAAAGGGTTTTTTTTAATCTACCAACCTCTTCTCATGCCACTGTGGGAAAAAATGAGCCATTATTTCATCAGAATTGCATGCTTTACACAGAACATCTTTGCTCATACTTTGCTTCAATGCATCATAGGTAAGTAGAGATGTCAACACATATCTTCAGGCAGAGAAGGGCTTCCAGGGCTGCTTTATTAAATACTGGGCCCTGGGAATAAACCTCCATGGGGTATGATGAAATAAGTAATTTATTGTAATACATTTCAACAAGTTACAGCTGAGATCACCTTTGCTTATGCCCTTTGCTTATTAGATTCTGCACAGGCAGCAACACTGTTCATGGCTTAAAATAAAGCTGCTGAAAAGCTCTGAAACAAATACAGGCACAAGTATCTCCAAAGCTCAGTGAGGAAGACTAGCCTTGTTTGGCCAGATACGCGGTACAAAAAGGTAGCCTAATCACTGCTCACAGCCGATGCCCAAGATTATCTTCTTGCCAGCCCAGATCCAGTAACCAAGAGTCACTTCACAAACACCTAAAGCCATTAGACCACTCTCAGGGATTTCTTAAAACTGTTTAAATGGAAGAAACAAAGGCCTATCCACATACACCATAGCATTCCAGCACACTGCTTTTGAAAGCAAAATAATAAAACTTCACATTTTTTTCAACAAAGACTACAATCTCCGATTCCAGGTCTTTAAATAAATCTGACATGACTGTCATAAAGACTATATTTTCCATTTCCTTGCAGTTTCCTTTTACTAATGTCTCTTTTAGCAGTGGCCTAGTGGTTAGGAAGGTGGCCCCAGCATCAGAAGGTCATGGGTTCAAATTCCAGACCAGTAGGTTGCTCTGAGGTACCCTTGAACAAGGTACTGTCAATGCTCCCTGGGAGCTTTCAATAGCTGCCCCCTGCTGCATGTGTGTGTGGATGTGTTTGTAACCTCATGCAATGAGGTAATTTGTAAGCAATTTAATAGAATAAGAACAAACAACATCTTCTCAGCCACAACAGTGCCAAAAGTCACAACCTTTAGTGCATCCAAACACAAGGTCACCTTGATGAGTAGTTTGAGTAGAGTAGCAGAAGATTCTGCTTCTTGCACTCTAAGCACAAGTCTTCAGATGTGTCTGACACAGCCATTTATCTGGAATCTACCCACAGCCTGAGCTAAAAACATCTAACGGTCAGTCATCAAATGGACAGGGAAATCTAGGTTCCTCAATGCCATTGAAGGTCTAAGTACTCCAGTTAATTTCTCGGCTTCCTTGAATTATAAAGAGAGATTAACTTTATCATGGATTAACTTTCAAACAATCTTCAAGAACAATTCATAAGTCAAGGTTGACAGTAAAAATGATAGCATTGAAAATCCTGTCCACCTTTTTAGTTTTTTGTAGATTTTGTGTGCCATGCAGATATGAGAACTAATGCTAGCTCCAGGGCAAGTCCCTCATGCAGTAAGAATTCCCTTAAGATGCTGGAAAAATAAAGATTCTTTCACATGACAAAAAGCAGTTTTTTTAGACTCTTCTAAAAGAATTACAGAAGATCTTGACAGGCAACATCCTATTCATAAGAAATGTGATTTACCCAAAATATCCAGAGACAAAAGTTATTTGAAATGCTCTGAAAGAGTGAATGATATGCTCTAGACACTGTGCTTCAACTGCACACCCAGCAAAGGTGGCCAAGCAGCCTATCACTGTTCAGAGTGTGATAACAACCATCATGTTTCATCTTCATGCAGGTCCAGTACCTTGGGCAATGAAGGAGTCCAACACTTCTCCTGTAGATCATGGCAGGGATCAGAATGAACATAATTCAGAGATATCTTCTTTTGTGGAGTGCCAAGCAGAGATATATTCCTCCAGATATTTCCTTGCTCTAAAATATGTCCAGTTTATGTTTAAACATAAGGGCAGGGAGGACGTTTAAGCTGTAGCTAAGAAGCAATGTATTACTGACAAAGTCTGCATTCTTTGACAGACATGGACATCCCTACCTGCACTCTGTAAACACGCTCTGGCACAGAAGACACAACTGGGTGACATGCTGTTGGTTTCATGCTAGAATCAGTTGTTTGAGATGTTTATTTTCAATTTCCAAATGTCAGCTTGTGCTATTATATCCTAATTAATTTAAATAAAATTCTTACACTAGATACTGCACTCAACTATCCTCACCCCAGAGCTATTTGCAACAAGATTCCATCTCTTGATCTTTCTGATGACATCCTTCTTTTGCTTGGCAGGGCTATTATTAATGTACACAAGTTTAGTCTTTGCAGTGGGGAAACCCAATGTCCTACATGATCAAAGAATGAATTTAAGATGGGTCATTACTGAAGATGTCTGCTTAGGTGGTGTGGATTGACTAGGCTTGATGTCTTTGAAAACACAGCTACTAAACGCATTGTGAGAACCCATTATGGGTGAATGAGAATTTGAGAATCAGACAACAGCAACCAACTAGGAAACTTCCTCCACATGACACACAATGACTTCGTTAAGGATGACACAAATAATTAGGTGGCTTCTCTTCTGTTCTGATTTCCTGGACAACATTTCCCAAACCACGAAGAGGAAGCCCTCACCAGGCACATCTCACTTCACTGCATCCTGCAAAAGAAAACAGTTTCATGGTTAGTATTTATCACTGATTATGTTAAACAAACAGCTCCATTTAGCTCCATCGTACAGGTATTATACTCCTTTTCATTCATAACGTTCTTCATAGGAACGTCATTTGGCATTGCCATCCATTCACACAGTCACAGGCAATCTCAGTCCAGGACATTCTTATTCTTAAACCTAACTTGCACTATGCACTTAATGACTACCTACCCTGCTCATGTAAAAGTCATTTTGGATAAATGCATCTCCTAAATGAATAGATGTAACCTAAATGTACTGAACTAGGTCCTGCACTGGAGAGTAATAAGGATTGCTGGTATCTGCCCTGGTTTTGGGGTTTACAATGAAATCAGACAACATCAGAATTGTATTTGAGGATTGTATATCAGAATTGCATATTGTATTTGGAAAGCAGGATGGATGTATTGAGTCGTGTTCTTTTAAGGAACAAAAAATTGCTTCAGGCTCATATGTATATTAGAATTTAACCTGTTGCAGATGTTTAGCAGGTTCTTTGTTAGAAGAGACCATCATGACTTCCTGGAGTTGATGTGGTTGCTCAACCACCAGTTCTGCATTGGTGTTGTTAGTTACTGCATGATACGTAGTCCATGGTTTAGGAAATTGTCTTTCACAAACTGGATATTTCAGCTTTAAATGCTCGTCTTGAGCATTAGGGCTTGATTAGAAAGACATTTTTATACTGATGATAGCTTTTCCCTGTATAACAGAAGGCATATAAGAAATGTTGGCTCATGCTTACCTTAGTCTTTACAAAACTGTATCTTAATATCCCAGAAATATGAGAGCTTTCTTGGAAGTGGGCCTTGGTAAGACCTTGATATTGGACATGACCATCCTCCCATGCAATGCATCCTGGGTCTTAGATGGGACCTCTTGACATGCAACTTCACCACTGAAGTAGCTTTCAGTGAGAGCACATTCAACCCTCATGGAGTGCTATCAACAATCAATAACCTGTTTGATCTTCTTGGATTTGCAGCAACTGTCAGTATTCAGGGTCACTTCATCCTATGAGAGCTTACTTTGAAACCTACATATGTCATGCAATGCTACCTTCAGTGGAGTATGAGTAATGGTCCAGCTTCCTTAAAGATCTTGAAGGACTGAAAATTTATATCTTACATGTATCTAGCTTCATTCAGCACTGCCAATTTCCTCGAAACTGCCCTGGCCTGCATGAAGGGGTGTGCTCCAGTGTGGCATGTAGCATATCCAGTGTGAATGCTAACCATCACCCAAGCACATAACTTAAAAAGGACCATCCATGCAAGAATATTTGGACCAAAAAATGGATCTGCTACTTCATCAAAAAAAAGGTGTCCTTTGTCTTGCACAATTTCAAAATGTCCATAAAACTTGACATCCTCTACCAGTGTCGTTGAATCCATTTGATCCCTTTGCCCAAAGAAAGCATTTCAAAAAGTCAACACTGCTTATATGTTTGTGGGCCATTTGTCCCATTGAACCTGTCCTAAAAGTCCAGGCTAACAGAACAGACATGGCTTCTGCACATCAAAGATAAATGTTTTAATACCAGTGCTACTCAATTCCCTAAGCCAATTAGTGCTTCAGAATGGAAACTGGAAGATTATATCATCAATAGAAGAAGAAACATTTATAAAAAAAAAATAAAAGTGTCCAAAAGGGCTCTTTGGAGCGATTTCATAGAAGAACAACTACTGGATGTTTCTTTGTAATCATCTATTTAAAGGAGATGTTAACAACAATTTTACATTTTAAAGATCATCCACTTTATGTAAAGGCTCTGTTCGATGGATGTTTGGTTCTACAGATTTTTGGAGATTTTCCTTAACTCCCATTAAATATGGCACTTTACAGTGATGTTAATTTGAATAAGTTTGAAGTTGATTAGTGAAGTGTGTTTGAATCAGTAAACTGTCCTGGACAAAAGGCCTAAATTAAACCTTTTCATTTTTTAGAATGAAGATGAAAATGGTCTGCATGGCTTCTTTAAAAATTGGGTTATAGTGCATTGTGTGCATCAAAAGTTTTCAGATACCTGCCTCCTCTAAAAACATCATTTCTAATAGCCCCTTAGGGATGCTACTAGTATCTTATTTTAGCTGCCCATTCCAGATTAAAGTGAAAGTGACTATTTTTCTCATTGTGAGTACACGGCAAAATGAACCACAACGAAATGACTCCTCTGCATTTTACCCACACAAACACGTGCAGCAGGGGGCAGCTATTGAAAGCACTCGGGGACCAGTGATGGAGACAGTACCTTGCTCAACGGTACCTCAAGGCAACTTACTGGCCTGGGATTCAAACTAGCGATCTCCTGATCCTGGGGTTTAGGCCCTAATCACTAGGCCATCGCTGCCCCCGTATTAAACACAAACATCTAAAGTTTGTAAGACACTTTTTTTTTTAAACATACATTTGAACTGATACATGTAGCACTGTTAGAGTGATAGTAAGGAATCCTGACATAGTGCTGCCCCTTTTTTCCATCTGACAGAAACCTGGCTAGGCTTCCACTTGTTGTCACAGTAAGCAATGTATCTAGAATTTTCAAAAGGCATAAAGTTGCATTTTGTGTTCATTAAAAAATGATCACCTGTTGTTAAGCTGGTTATTTCGCCCCTCTTTCCCTAATTATTTTGATAGTTAATTTTGATGTGTTAGGTCTCCAGACCAGCTCCACAGTTGTGCTTGCCAAGATACCACAGAGAAAATAAAATAAATGGGGTAATTTTCTGCTGAAATTTCAGGAAATTTATAACCAATAAAACTGCTAGATTCTATTAAATAAAAATTAAATTACAAATCTTAACCTTTTACTTCTATAAATCATCAGGCTTTCTACTCTTCCTCGGACCTTTAAGACCAAGTGGCTAGCACTCTGACGTCCATTTGAAGTTGCTTTGGAGCAAACTTTTGTCCTAGTTTCTGAGTGTATTTGACATTTTTTCCATTTGACCCATTCTGCCCACAACGGAGCAGTCATTCAACCATACACTGATGATGAACAATGCATTAGAAGCCATTTGTCTGTGGGCATTGCCCACCCACACCCAGAGGCGGGTACATTTTTGGGTGAGCCCTTTAGTAGAGCCTCCTCCCAGCAGCTGTCCACACAGACGGGCATACACTGCCTTCAAGGCTCGATGGGAGGATGGGGAGAGGGAGTGCAGGGGCTTTCAAATGGAAATGCCTCTGCTCTGAATTACACACGCTCAAAGTAACAGGAGTATTTAAATATGAGCAGTGTAACTGCGGTGGAATAGTCAGAGGACAAGGACATGCATGAGACAAATCTAAGATCTCTGAGGGGAGGCATCAATGGGCAAATTTGAGGGGGACAGCCGTGCTTTGTGTGATGTGGAATTGTACTGGCTTGGACTTCGGCATCTGTCCCTGTCTTTAAGAACAAAAAGACTTCACCACAACAAACAGCTTTTTTCCATTAAGCTTATATGGATCTGATCTGAATTTTCATCTCTAGGGAAGAGAATGTGGCTGGGACATCACATACTGTGGATTATCTCTCCTTTCATTTTATTCTCACTTTTTTCTCTTTTAATCTTTTTATGTGAGATAATCCACTCTTCATTTCTTTCAAGTCCCAAAGGAACAGTGCATCAGACATGGGCATCCATATCCAAATACACACAAACAGACATGGACATCCCTCTATCCCAGTGTCACCAGAATCAGGTCTTTAGGGAGTCATAAGGGTTTCAACGCTCAAGCTGCTTTCATTACTGTACATCTGTCACCATAAAAACCAGAGCCACAGCCAGAGGAGAGGAGGCAGCGAGCAGCTTAAATACTTCAGAAACTACTTTATCACCCATCTCTCCTCCCTCTCTTACCTGCTCATTTGTTATACTCTTCATTCTCTCTCCCTCCTTAATCTTCTAACCCAGACATGGTGCTGACCAAACGAGCATCTTTATATCCCAGCAGTTACCAGCCTGGGTATTTAACGTTTTAAACATGATACTTTTTAGTGTATTCCAATTCAAAACTTTCTGACCGAAAGCTGTTCTTTCTAAGTGACTTCAGTCCATTTTTCTACAGCTAGTTTTGTCCTACCAGATGCTTAACGTATTTGAAACGACACTAAAGAAGGGCTTGTGCAGCATATACAGCACTCTATAGCAGACTAAATAGCATCTTCCAATTTCAAGGTCGATCTTTTAAGAAATAAACAGGCTCTTCATTTACACTATAAAGCCTCCTTTCAGCTTCACATTCAGTCCTATTGGGATGCAGCCCAGGCCCTGTGTGTGTGTGTGTGTGTGTGTGTGTGTGGTGCATGTGAAGTGTGATATCTCAGGGCAGTCTTTAGAGACAGACGGGACTGTCACACTGCAATAGTAGACATGCTGGGCTGAGTTGAGTGTGGTTCAAGTGGACTGTGATGGCGAGACTTTTGGCTACAATCTAAAGAGCAGCCATTAATTCTCAGTATTCACCACCATTACCTTGATGCTAATAATAACAGGCATATCTCTGTTATCAGCCTAGAAGAAATTAGCATTATCATTGTCCATGGTAGAATTATAGTAGAATCTTTATCTAACATTAAATGGTTTGGTCATTTTCCACTACAAACAGGTAAGCAAAAGTTACCTTCAGAGCATATTACAGGGTGCTGAGTGGCAGTCATTGCCCACCACTGCATAGTGACCACATCCCTTACCCAACAAGTCATACATTGAGTAAATGACCACTGAATAGACAAGCTATTTTTGTATGATGAATGTTTTACCATTCTGAAGGAAAATACTGTGCTGTGCAAAAGTGAGCACCCCTCATTTCTTTATATTTTAAGGAAATGAGACAATAGGTACTGCAACACTTGCAGTTTATTGTTTATTGCAACCATGCATGTAAATCTAGTCTATAACACAAAGAGATTCTGTGAAATTCTAAACAGCTTCAGTATTTGGTACAGCCACCGTTATTCTTCAGCACAGCCTGAACTCTCTTAGGCAAACTTAATAGTAATTTCTTAAAGTCATTCTCCAGGCTTCTGAAGGACATTCCAAAGCTTTTCTTCAGACATTGGTCTTGTTCTCTGTCAGAATGCTCCCTCAGTGCTTCTGACTCTGAAATGGGTCAGGTACAGGGACTGGATTGAAAATTTGAGCCAAAAACTTTGAACGTTTTTAAGAAGCCTGGAAAACTGTTCCTTAACAACACATTTGAAATGAATCGCTCTTAAGAAGCAAGGCTTCTGCAAAGTTCTTTTCATTGGATAAAAAGAGTTAACTTTTTCTTCTTTAAGTTATAAAATTATTATCACCTTGAGAAAGATCTTTTATCTATGGCTACTTTATAATGACTACTGATTAGATATTACACAAAAAGACCAGGGCATTCTGTGAGTTTTCTCCTTCATTGTCTTGTAGACTACATTGTGTGAATGACTGATGATCTAAATGTGTTTGCTAACACATTTTAAATGGTATGTCACAATAATTAAGTCTAAATAACATTAAAGAACAATGATAAGAGCCTAACTATGCTACTAAAACCAGCTAATCAATATTATTTCATTAAAACTAAGACTGAGGCTAAAAAAAAGTGCAGAAATTAACACCAGTTCACTCATATGAGCTTCATTTGATTATACTGATCTCACTGAGTCCTGATTGACTTATAAGACATTATTCATGGCATAACATTATTCAGAATAGCTCTAGTGTTAGTTTTAAAATTAGCTCTGTAGAATGTGAATCAAAGACCTGCTGTATTAAATCAATTTGCAAGAAAAAAATCTTGATTTCAGTCATTTTGATGTCCATCCATTATACCAAGGGTTGAAGATTTTTACCTTTCATCTTGCTTTATGCTTTGAATGTCAAATTTTTGCAATCATTACTTTTTAACAAAAGTGCTTCATACCCAACCATGACCAGCAGCAACCACTTTGAACAGGCACATATCTGCCTTTTTCATCTGCTGAAAACAATCATTATTGATTATTGCCTATGTTGGAAAGTCATGAGCGCTGATTAAAGCTGTTATCAGGGAATGGACTTGTCACACTTCGCCGTGCAGGTAACATGTCCGCAGCAGCTTAAACTTGATCAAATGTGAGCATGTGGAGCAGAGGAGTGTCCACGGTAATGATTGACTGGCTTATGGGTCATTAACACATAATCAAGGCAGATGGGATCTAATTAATCAGGAAAAGGCAAAAGGCTTTAAATGGGAATGTACCCTGAGTGCATGAAATCCGACTCCGATCAGCATTCACAGCTTTGAATAAATCAGAGTCACATTTAAGCAAAAAGATCCCATTTGTGCCACTTTCACCCGGTAATGTGATCAAGCCCTGCGTCAGCATTAATGCTGCTCTTCACCTCAGTGCAGGTCCTGCAGCAGCCGCTTACACATCACTCACCTTTAAAGCTGCACCTCTCACATTAGATTTTCAAGCTATTGAGGTTAAAAGATGCTGCTTTGAGGCACCTGAAGATAAAGGCCTTCAGAACAGACTGGGCTGGGAAGAAGACGGAAAAAACAGAGAGGGGGTGG